>JANHFM010005451.1:17756-38275 GCA_032468115.1 Grayia smithii | reverse complement strand
CGCTCCTTTCGCCGTGACCTAAAGACTCTATTTTTTTCTACATCATGGCTGAGTTGATGTGGGTGTTTATTAATTTTATGCTGATTTCAATTGTGTTTTTATTGTTTTTAAAATTGTTTATGTTTTTTGTTTTATGTAAGCCGCCCCGAGTCCCTTGGCAGATGGGCGGCATATAAATGCTATTAAATAAATAAATAAATAAATAAATAAATAAATATATGACATAACAGGACAATACAAGATAAAAGCAAACAAACAACTAGACAATACAGAGTTAAAATGGGACCAATAAAATAAGAATTCATAATTAATTAAAAAATACTAAAAATACTAAAAACAGTTAAAAGTCAACCATAGCCAGCTTGGTTAAAAAGCCACGTCTTCAGGTCATGGCGGAAGGAGCAAAGGTCAGGGGTGGTTTGAAGTTCAATGGGGAGATCGTTCCACAGGGCCAGAGCTCCCACAGAGAAGGCTCTTCCCCTGGGCGCTGCCAGCCGACATTGTCTGGCTGAGGGGACCCTGAGGAGGCCAACCCTGTGAGAGCGTACTGGGGGCTGGGACGATGCTTGTGGCAGTAGGTGGTCCTGCAGATATCCTCCAACTTCCAACTTTTCAATCCCAAGATTCTATTGTTACAAATAAAATCTATCTGCATATTACAGAGTTTCTTTTATTCCTGCCTATTATTAAAACTTTTCTCTAGGAAGAGCAAATGATTATAGTCCATCTGTATATTGAAAGTAAAATGATGAGGTTAGAAACTATAGAAATGACAGGAAAGAATACAGGGATTGAACATGGATTGGACATGGACAAAGGACCAAATTCTCATTTGCATTTTTTAAAAAAGAGTTAAGAAACTGTTGCAGCTACACAAACTGCACTGATTGCCAGTCAGTCTCCAATTGCAGTTCAAGATGTGGTTATTAATTATAAAGTCCTGCATGGCATAGAGCCTGGCTGTCTGAAGGACCTTAGTCCTCTCAAGGAACTGACAAGCTATATAAACTATTGTCAGTAAAACAAATACCGGTAAATATTACTTTAAAACAAATGGAAAATGTTTCTAGGATCCTTACCATGTGGGGATAATGCGCAGGAAGAAAAAAAAAATCCACCTGAGATTCTAGGATGAGCTAAGGACATAGTCCTTTCATACTAATGGTTGTTGTGGTCGCCGGCGGCCTGTGGAGCTGGCATAGAGTTGGACAGTAAGAAGGTTGGGGAGGAACATGGGCCAGACCTGGAGTCTGGGGAAGGCTCGGAGGAGGGCTCTGCATCGGAGGCAGACAAAGGGCAGAGAAAGGGCCATCTGGGAGGTACGTGCTGCCTCCAGAGCAGGACCTCAGTGAGGCAGAGGAACAACTCTTTGGCACTCATCTGTGAATGAACAGAATTCACAGCTGTTGCAATAAAAGAGGTTTTTGGGACCACTACTCATGTGTTTTACTGACTCAGGAAGCCTAGGTCAGAACAATGGTGTAATACTACAAGAGGTAAGTTTTGAAACTCTTTGCATAATGTGGCCTTTCAAATAATTTCATACTGGAAAATGGAAGTCACCAGTTCAATTTTTTTTAAAAAGCACTTAAAATAGACATTATTTGCAAAACAGTGCCATCTATAGGCAGTTAGCTATAATTTCATTCATTAAAAAAATTCTTCTGTGGAGGAATGCAAAGTGCAAAATGCACTGTGTAATTTTCTGTACTTTTTATTAAAATCTCTATAAGATAAAAATTAGAGTTTGATGCTAGATGGTAATCTAAAAGAATTTGGTTTCAGGGAATCTGATATTGATTTTTTGAACATGTGAGGTATCCAAAAACCAAGCTGCTATTCTTGCTAATTCTTACAATGTGGAGTAATTACAGGAATGTGCAAATGATCTCTATTTCATGAATAATTTCAGATATCATTGTGTTCAGGGAGAACCACCTGTTTTCAAGGTCAGAGGAAACTAGGTACTTTCCTTTGGCTGCGCATGTACAGACCACCAGAAGCTTCTTGGCAGAAAAAAAAAGGCAATATCCTAAAAATAGTATTGCTTTCATGAGGAAGGGTTGTTGTTGGCCATGCATAATACTGCTTTTATTTAATCTTGTAGCATATGATTTAGGAAGGAGGCAATGGCAAACTACTTCTGAAAAACCTTGAAAGGAAAATTGCAGGGACTTGATGGGCAGTCTTGCAGAAAAGGACACAAGAAAGCAGAAGAAAAAGTGGCTACTAATTAACCATCTTCAGAGAGATAATTTAAAAAAGAACTGAATGTTGGGCTACATGTATGGAAATCTATGTTCATCCTACTTCTTTTTGAGGCTCCCAATCTGCCTCAGACCAATCACTAACTCTCAGTCTCAAATTATAAAAATAAAACTTGCAGAGCACTGGGATGGAAAAATCCATATATTACTGTTTCCCTGAAAATAAGACCCTGTCATATTTTTTTTGAACTCTGAAATAAGCACTTGGCCTTATTGCCATGCACTCAAAAGCCCGATTGGGCTTATTATCAGGGGATGTCTTATTTTAGGGGAAACAGGGTACTTTTGCCATCATGTGAGTATCTGAAGGTGTTTCACTTATTATCTGCTGTTTTCTTCTGAGAAGATCCACCCGCAAGTCCTTTCTTAGCCAAAAGGCACAATGCGGAGGGATATTACTAGATGCAGAATTTACAAATGAAAAGGAGGTTCAGCAGAAAATTGAACGAGCCTTAAAAGATGCAGTGAAGGATGGATGCTAATATCTAGGTTGCAAATGACCCTGCGTGTCTTGCTGGGCAGAAATAGCACTGACATTTGATACAAAAGGAAATATGAAGGGGATTTTAATGTAAGGGGGGTAAAAACCCCAAATCAACCAGAAGTAAATTCAAAAGAGTTGTGAGACTTCCCAAGTATAATCTAGAAATGTTAAATTTTGGCACATCACGGACTTAGACCCACCACCTGCTTTTAGATAAGTTTTACTTCACTTATTTGAAATGAAATGGTATAGGTTCTCCTCCTTGAGCAGGGGGGCTGGACTAGAAGATCTCCAAGATCCCTTCCGGCTCATTCTATTCTACTTCAGAAAGCCATAATCCAAGCAGACATGATGCACTTGGGAGTCCTTGTACTCCTTCATTCTGCTAGGAAGAACCCTGGATTTCTGCACCAAAATCCAACCTGGAACCTAAGGAGATCTCTATTTCCAGAATGTGCTCTCTAGAATGAGCCATTTTAATAAAGTACTGGGATAAACTCCCTGTGACTTTTTCTTACAATTCCAAACTGCTGCACCTGAAAGAAAACACAGCTCAGAGAAAGCCTGATTTCCTGCCCATATCAAAAATTTGCCTAGAAAGCAGAATTAAGAAGTTTGCCAACTTTCCCTATGTCCAGGGGTGGGTTCTACTTACCTTTAAGTAAAGGTAAGTTCTTTAAGTAAAGGTAAGTTCTTACCAGTTCTAAAGGTGCATGTGCTTTGCGTGTGGTCGGAGCGCGTGGAGCGGTGTCCGCCGCGCATGCGTGCTTCGCGCACGTGCCGAATGGACACTCCCGCGCATGCACAGAAGCTTTTTTTGTCGAATAAACCTCAAAAAATCTTCCTGCGCATGCGTGCAAGCGCGCTCTACATGCTCCGCACAGGGACCGGTAAGTACAGGCGCGCAGGGGGGCAGGTCCGGGATGTGTAGAACTGGTTCGGTGACATCACAGCGTCACCGCTACCTATTCAGGCAAACCGGACCGAACCGGGAGCAACCCACCACTGCCTATGTCGTGATATTTTCTTACATGGAAGGAGATTTTTAGTTGCATTCACGTATGAGATCATCTTCTCCACAACATCTAAACATCTAGACTCCCCAGGTTAGAAATGACACACGTTGTCTGAGATTTTGTATACTGTATGCCCCATGACTATGTGGGTGTTTCCAACTACACGGGGCAAAGCTTTAAGCATGAATAAATTCACAGCAGGCAGAAGCCTCCAACTTGCTTTGTCTAGAGAACTGGATTGTGGAAACAGCTCTAGGTCAGTTGGTTTCCAAATGGATGAGTTTAGTTGTGGTCCAACGTAACATTGCAGATCAAAGGAACAACAAATAAGTTTCATAGATGGATGTGTCATCTCTGAGCAATTAGATTGTAAGAAAAGAACAGGTTTTAGCTCAGATGAAAAGTGGCCATTTATCCAAGCACAGGGTGTGTGAACTAGTTTTATTTGATTCGGGGCTCACCCTTCCCACAGAAACATTTCTTTGGGGAGTATTGTACTATTCTTGCTAGAAATTTCCCAGAAAACTAAAATGTAGTTTTTAAAAAATATTTAAAAACACTTTAAATACTGGAAATGATACAGTTATGAGCATAGAATATTGGGGGATTTCTTCTCCTCAAACCATTGCAGATTTATTTATTTACTTACAAAATGTAGAGACCACCCATCTCACTCAGAGAGCAACTCTGTGTGATTTAGTGAGGATGTTTCCAGATGTAGCTTTCATTATCAGTGGTGGGTTGCTCCCGGTTCGGCCTGGTTCGCACGAGCCGGTAGCGGTGAAAATGTGACGTCACCGAACCGGTTCTCCGTGATCAGGAGCTGGGCCCACCTGCCTGCCCCTACTTACCTTTCTTCTTTATTTCTGAGCAGTTTAGCCCAGCTGAGGCATGGCAATCCACTAAAAAGCATGCATCAGCTGGGCTAAACTGCTCTGCGCATGCGCAGAGTGCTTGTTTTGAGTTGTATGCCGGGAAAGTATCTAGTGTGCATGCGCGAAGCGTCCATTCAGCACGCATGCGAGCTTCACTCGCATGCACGCGCCGTTCACATGCAAAGCACGTGCATGAAGAGAATCGGTGATAAAGGGAAGTAGAACCCACCCCTGGTCATTATTCAGCTTTCCTCCTTTGTTCATGGACTTGTGCTTATTGGCAAGATCGGAAAGTGAATTCAGATGATGCTGTTTCCCATGTGGTTATCTTCCTTTATTTTCCTGTGGCTTTTTCCATCTTATTTTTCCCTTCCTTAAAAAGTGCTACCTTCGACAATCCCTTTGCACACTTACCATTAAAATGCAGTTGTCTCTCTGTGGACCTCCTTGGCTTGAATTATTTCTTTTGGTACTGTACTGGAAAATAGGATCCAATGCCCTTTAATGCCAGATGTTTCACATAATTTTAAAACTAGAAGAAAAAGCAACCCGGTACCACTAGATGTTTTGTCTGACAACTCCCATCAGGTCTTCCTTTGGTATGTTGACTTGAGGGAGAAATCTAAATGATAAACAACCAAAGGACACCAGGTTCTTCGTCCTAGTTATTTAATGTGATTAAAAAATAAAGGCTTTTCATCTGTAAATAGGTAAAAGGTGTTGATTTCATTTGCAATGGATTATCCATTTTATTAGCCAGAGGGCCTGTTCAGCTCTGCAGCTTGTGAGTTTAGCAGGGTGGTTCCATATGAAATTCAGTCTACCCATCAATGTTACATTTCCCTTTTGATGTTTTTGTGTGCATTTCCATTTCTTCCATGCTTAAATATATTCTTGCACACATTTCCCCCTCCAACAGATGTTCCAACATTCTGAAAACTATATATTTCAACAAGCAATGAGTATTTTGGCTTTTTGTATCTATTTAAAAAGTAAAGTTCCCTTGGAGTTGAGCAAGGCTCCTAGTAATTTCACGGGTACATACTGTATATGTAGGGTTTCATGGCCATAGGACAGAAGGGGATTCTCATTGCCTTCAAGCAAACTCAAGCAAGAGTTTCCCTGACTTTTCTAGATTATTCCATAGAGAATTTCATGGTAGAAATTCATCCATGGACTGACTAATCAGATCAGAATCAGCTTGGTTTTTCAAGCTCAGCCAGAACTTGGTTATCACAATTCTATCACCTAGTTGAGATACTTATCTTGAAGGGTGTCTCAAACTAATATATCAATACACTATTAAAACTCATTTCCAAAGTCTTTAACTGGTGCATTATATTTTGAACCAAGATACCTCAAATAGGCTAGAATGTATCAAAAATCCAGAACCCATGACTCCAATGGAACTGTAATTTGGCAAATTTTATAAAATCTTTTATGACATAAACATTATCATAAAACAGTTTATGGCATAATACACAATATCATAAAACATTCCCTTTGTTGTTGTTTGACTGTACTATACAGTTCAACACGGGCTTTAATAAAATATGAGAATGAAGTATAATATACAAAATGGAAACTATAAGATAATATCAAAAAATATTTTTCTTTGTAATAGCAATATTAATTATGAATGAATGATAAGAAGATAACGTTGTAAATACATATATTAGTAAGATAATATGATAAGCTAAATAAATAGTTGAATTGTAAAGGAAGTATATTTGCTAGTAAATATGATGAAATAGACAATTGGCTGAATGTTGTTATAAGTACAAGAGACATGTAACCGAAAGGCACACTGTATGTAATCGAGAGGAGGGAGGGTTTTTTATTATTTTATATTGTCTGTTTGTTTGTTTAATGTTTTGTTTGTGTTTAAAAACAATAAAAATTGTATTTTAAAAAAAACCACGGGCTATTTTCAAAGCAGATACAGTTCTGCACGCATTCCAACTTTTCCATTGTATTAGAAGTCTGTCATTGTTGAAGGCAATGTGGAATCTGGTAAAGCAAGGGTGTCAAACTTGATTTCACTGAGGGCCGCGTGAGGGTTGTGTTTGACCTGGCTGAGGCTGGGTTGGGCCTGGCCAGGGTGTGCATGGCCAGCTTGACATCACTCGTCTCAGGGGCGCCTGTGGTGGTTTGAGCGCTCTGCCAGAGAAAACAGGCTCCTAAACTCTGTTTTCGGCTGCGATGGCCTCCTGCAACTGTCTGCCAGCAAAAACGGAGCTCCGAAGGGCCACCTGCGGCCCTCACAAGCTCCATTTTCAGCTGCGATGGCCTCATTCAATCCTTTGCCAGCAAAAACAAAGCTCTGTTTTCACTGGCAGAGGCACAGCAGGCTGGTCCTTCGCTGTTTCCAGGGCAGCCCCATGGGCCAGATCTAAGCACTCTACAGGCTGGATCTGGCCCCGGGCCTTGAGTTTGACACCCCTGTGGTAAATGAACTATCTCTGAAAGGATGACCCAATGGGTCACAGGTTGTCTAGCTTGTTTTAAAATTCTGTCAAGATAAATTTCTTATCCAACCTGTCATGAAATTCTGGAAAGAAAAGGGGTGTTTTCAAAACATCGCAGAACAAAGAAAAGATGAATATTTTTGTGGTGTTAAATAAATATTAGAAATATCCCCATTAAACCAAGACTTGTTTAGAAAGATGAAAGGGGAGAAAGAGGCCCCACCTTAAGGACTCCCTAATAAGATATGCAAGATGCGCATAACCAATTTTCAACTTTCTGTAACCTAGCCCTTCCCTTATTGAGATACATCTGCCTTCTCTGAATCTGTGGGTGTTTTGCATTCTAGACTGTAAAGGGCTTAACACAATTCCACCAGAATTAAGACAGAATGAGCACCCATTAGTTTTCCTGTCCACTGTTGTTACTCTGAAACACACTCCTCCAGATGAGTTTCCAGAACTGCATTTACATCCCAAATGTAGAATGTTACTGTACATAGACTGGAGAACATAGTAAATGAGGAAGACTTTCCATTCTCCTCCTTCTCAATTTTACTTCTTTGCACCTTCCTTCTGCTACTGCCTCAAGGACAACAGTTAGTCTCAGCATACATAATAACTACACTCGGTAAGATGTATTTTTTCCTATAGACTGTTTTGAGATACAACAAAAAAATTCTGGTATTTACCCAGAATCCTAAAGTACTATCATACGTAGAAATACAGGGCAACAACTTAAAATAATAACATCAATATTGACACCTCAGTTTTGAGAAGTGAATATACCCTTGAGGTAAGACATTTCTCCTACAACTGAATGCAAATTACAGTCACAGACAGGAAACTGTTATTTTGAGAATTTATGTACCTAAATAGCTAAGGCTGCTTGGCCTAGTTCATTAAGAATGAGTGAAGGAGATGTTGTAGCATCTCTTTCTATAATACCCAATTTTTTGTAAAAAAAAATGGGATCCCTTTTTAATTATACAATTTTGTATATAGATTTTCTCACTTCAGAACAGACAACAATAACGTGTAGACTTGGGACATTTACTAGAGGTGTGACTAGGAAGGTATACCCTTCATTTAATATACTTCCTCTTGGACTTTTCTAATATTTGATGTTAGGAAGAATAGGCTTTGGAAGATAGGGGGAACAAGAATCTGTTTCTGTTATTGCCTTTACTATAGAGCAGTGTTGGTGAACCTTTTTGGCACTGATGCGAAACGGGAGCACACGGGCAGGGTGGAGCACCAGAAATCGGAAAAGCAGCTCCCTGGCGCACACACGTGGGAGTGCCAGAATCTGTAAGAGCAATGGGCAACAGCTGGTGTGCCCAGATAGATGGCTTTGCATGCCACTTCCGGCACATGTGCCATAGGTTCACCATCACGGCTATAGAGGGAACAGGGAAGAGCCTTGAGGGACAGAAGGAAAAGCTGCTCCCAAATGGTCAGATGAGCATGGCTTGAATCTCAGCCAAGACAATAATTGAAGAAAATGTCTCGGACAAGCCCCTCCCTAGTTTACATGAAGATAAAATGGCAGTGAAAGGAGCATTTTCAGACTTGCAAGATTCTTTTACTATAGTTATTATAATAAAAGTGATCCTAACCAATATGGCATTGGTTCCTTGAACTGGTCTTCCTTGTATGACTGACAATTACTTCTCAAAGTTGGGGTGTGTGTGTGTGAATTCTGAAAAGGGTATGATTTAGGGGATGTCCATTCAAAGTCTCCATTGATTGTAGTTTTACTCTTCTCTAATGCTTCACTAACATTGATCAATTAAGCAAATGGTTTTATAGACATAAAAGGTTTCTGATGATTCATCAGCTAAATACTTCCACAGAAAACCACCTATAAATCTAATTATACCACTGCATCACATCTGTAACCGTGACTCTGAGGTACAGAGTCAACTGGCATGTGTGATCCAATTTGTTACAAAAGACTTTTGTGGCTCACAGCACACTTCATTAGAGGCATGAATTGTCAACCCAGTTTAATAGATCTGCTATCCACAAATGTATCTAAGGTGAAATCATGTAAGCTTGTGGCCATAACATCCTTCAGGGCAATGAGTTCCATAAACTAACAGTAAACTGTTTGAGGAAATAATTTAGTACCCTAAATTACTACTACTACTACTGTCACTGACTTGATTCCATAATATGGCTTTCTCCATATTATGAATATTTTTTTTAAAAAAAATCTATTCTTTCAGGAGAAGAGAAAGTTGAGTCAGATTTGATAAGAACCCAAAGACCATCTAGCCTGCAGTTCTGTTCTCACCATGGAAATCATGTGCCTGTGGGAATCACAAAAAGCATTTCACAGTTTGCATAGATAATTTATGAGTATAGTTCTTAGATATCTATTGCAATTTGCCAGCAACTGGTATTCATAGGTACACTTTTATTATGGGAAAGAAATAACTGCTGAACATAATTGGCCAACATGAGAGAGATATGTTCACAGATATCACCCACTACCAGAGGTTGTTCTATTTTTCCTGAATGCTCTTTTTTTCTATATGGATCCACCTCATTAGATAAATCTTTGCAAGTTCATAGACTCTTCCACACACTTTTCTTGGTCACAGTACGGAAGTTATTTGCCATTGCTTTCATGGAATGAATTCTCCTTCCCTACTTCTCAACCTATTCTTCAACTCCGGCATTTCATTATTTCCCATTGAAGTAATGATCTATAGCTGCCTCTGTTTAGCTCTGAAGATCCATCAAGGTGATCTAGATACAGTTCCAGGGTGTGTGCAAAACAGCCTGGAGAAGTGATATATATGCTTATCAAATCTTTCACCCCAGATGCTTCACTCCAGGAAGAACCCAAATTTGCTTTAGACTTGGATACCCCAAATTGTGAGGTGTACCACCTCTCTTGGAGAGATGCAGATAGAGTCCAGAGAAGATGTGAAGAAACTTTTAGTTGTAAATTGTTACAATACATTTGTCTTTCCTGAAAATTTAGGACTCCCGCTTTAGACAAAATCTAATTATAATTGAGGGCAGGATCCATCATCTTTTTTGGACTAATGTGCTAATTTTGAAATTTAAAACTATGTTTTGACCACTTTCTCTCTAGATCACTATTGTGGTGAACATGGATAGTCACTTATCAGACGGCACTCTGGGGAAGCTGCTTCAGTAAACACACTTCAACACCTAAGCTAATTTAATGGACATACTTTCAAACAAACCCCTGGGCTGCAATTCTCAGTGTTAAAAAAAAAGTAGATAAAAAACAGATGGAACATGTAGCCTGATGGACACCTAGGGAAGTACTCCCATATGACAGATTCAGATATTCAACACAGCATAACTACTCAAGAACATACAGTCATAGGGCTTGAAGATCTTCTAGTCTAATGTCCTGCTCAACTTAATCATCCTGATCAAATGGTTTTCCAGTCTATTTTTTGAAAACCTCCAATGATGGAGCACTCACAGTTCTTGTAGGCAAGCTATTCCACCAATTAATTGTTCTATCAGAAAATTTTTCCTTTCTTCTAGAGTGGGTCTTTCCTTCACAGGTTTCCACTATTATTTCTTGTCTTGCCCCTCTCAATCCCCTCTTTTCTGTGACAGCCATCAAGTACTGGAAAACAGTTATCATGTCCCCTCTAAACCTTCTCTTCCTTAGGCTACACACACCTAGTTCCTTTAACCATTCAGCATACAATTAAGCCTCCCCAGACCCCTTATTATCTTTGTTGGTCTTCTCTGCACTCTTTTTAGAGTATTAACATCTTTGGTGACCAGCATAATACACAGTATTCCAAGTATTGGCCTCACTAGTGTGCTGTAATGTGGGATTCTCACTTCTCGTGACTTGATACTATTCCTCAGTTGATGCAGCCAAAGATAGTGTTGTTTTTTTTTGGCAGCTGCCGCACATTGCTGGCTCATACTTAAATGGTGGTCTATTAGGATATCCAGATCTCTCTCACACTTACTACTGCTGAGCCAGGTACCATCTATTCTGTATCTATGCATTTGGTTTTTCCTGCCTAAATTGAGGACTGTACTTTTCTCATTATTGAACTGCATCTTGTTGAAAGAGCCCAATGCTCAAGTCTGTCAAGATACTTCTGAATCTTGTGTCAATCTTCCAAAGTGTTAACAATTCTACCCAGCTTGATGTTATCTACAGATTTCATGAGTTCCCCTTCCATCCCTCATTTGGATGACTTATGAAGATGTTGAAGAGTAAAGAGCCCAAAACAGAACATTGAGATATCCCAGTGCATGCTTCCCTCCATGTAAATGTAGTTCTGTTAAGGACTATGTGCTAAGTTCAGATGGTCAGTCAAGTACAAATTCAGTTGACAATGGTACTGTTAATCTTACATTGTTCTATCTTACCAAGAAGTAAGTTGTAGTCTACTTTGTCAAATGCCTTATTGAAGTCCAAATATACCATATCCACAGCATTTCACTGTGAACGTCATTCTACTGTATAAAAGGATATCCAGAATATAAGCAGCCTCTTCAGACAAGTAATTCCCCTCTTACAAAATGAAACTGCTGCCTCTTTTATGTTTAAACTTTGTTCAATTGTCTCCTTCCTTCACAGGGCTTCATAGAAACCCTACTTTGCACTTCTGACACTGGAAATGTCAGCTCTGATCATCAGCAGATTTGGGATTCCTGCCCTGGGTAATATCTAAATATGTGTGGGTACCAATTTGAAGATCTAGACTTGATCAACTCTCCCCTCAAGAGTTTGACTAATATTATTTCAAGAGGGGGGAGGATTGCTTTATGGTTTTTAGTTAGGTGAGTAACTAGATTTGCTTTGAATTTTTGCTTTGAATCAGATTTTTGTCGCCTAATGCATTCCACCTCTTCTTGCTCCTTGTTTCCATATAGGAGAGCAAATAAATAAACAAATCCAAACCATTACTCCTTATCAAGAATGGTGCATTCCATCCAGATAATTAAGCATAAAAAGAGATGAAGCTGCAAGTGAAACTGCCCTGTAAATAAACCACTTGAAGTATTTTGGTGGATGATAATTATACATTGAGGAAGCAGATTAATTAAAGCTAGACATAAGAGACAGAGAGGGAAGCTTGCAAGCCTAGCATTTTTTTTAATTCCACGCTATTTCCCATATGACAAAGATTTTTGCTCGGGAGCATAGATTCTAGCTGCTAGGCAAACCAAACCCAGGTTGTTTCATCTAATTTTTTTTGCATCCCGTGCACCTCTTGAGCCATATAAAAGAGAGAAGCCCTGATTGCAAATCAAAGGGACTCTCTTGCCTTCACTCTTCTGCTTTTCCCTCATTCCACTGCTTCACTAATAGTTTGTTCAACTCTTTTTAAAAACCCAGAAACACCAATCCTAACCATGAACATCCCTGTCGGGTCTCGATGCTTAGGTGGATCAAGGCGATTTTCTTCCGCTTCTATGGTGGGTGGCCGAAGCTCTGCTCCTCCATGCCAGTCATATGGAAGACCATGTGGGACTGGTGGTTACTCCAGCATGAGCCTGAATAATTTTGGTAGGGGAAGCCAAAGAATATCGTACAGCCAAGGCTATGGAGGACAAATCTATGGAGGAGTTGGTGGACAGCACATGGGAATGGGCGGGCAGGTGATGGGAATGGGGGGTCTTGGTTATGGTGGAGGGTTTGGTGGAGGTTATGGGGGCGCTGAGTGCCAGAGTGGATATGGAGGATATGCTAGAATGAGCAGTATGACTAGCACCAGAAGCGAAGGGATCCGGGGGGTCTCTATTGATGAGCGCCTCTTGAAGCCACTTTCTCTTGGAGTTGATCCCGAGGAGCATAAAGCACGGACCCACGAGAAAGAAGAGATGAAAACCTTGAACAACCAGTTTGCTTGCTTCATTGATAAGGTAGGAGATTGTCCATCCTTTTCTTCTTCTTTTTTTTCAACTTTCAATTTTAAATGTTTAAGAATAATTTGGGATAATCCATCTATCCCCCTTTCTTTATCTCTTGCTACACTCCTTCCTCATTCTAGAACAAACGTCTAGAAGATGCCCCCCTGTTGCATTCTTCTTGCCATGCTAGGAACTAATTATAAGAAATCTTTCCTGAATTATGACATTTTGTAAAGAGGGACTTACTTGCTTGTTTGTGTGCATCAAGAGAGATTGGGAATATAGTTAGGATTCAGATTGCCAGCTCTGTTATCTTAATAAATATGATAAAAATCCTAAGACAGAGCTCAACATTATGCCTTCACCAAACAGGAAGGTGAGGAGAAGTTTTTTTCTAAGGGGGAACATTTGAATCAGGAATTTTGTAGCCTGAGAATTCTTTCATTAAATGGCAATAGCTTCAGTTCCTTCCATATCCATCTTTCTGCTTTGCTCTTCTGACCTACTGCAAATGTATTCTACTATTCTACTCTTCCCATGTTATGACCCATCATATGTCAATCAAAACTACCTGGTTTTTCTAACCCTAATCCTAGCCTTGTTCCAACTTCAATTAACATTAGAATTAAAGCTCATTTTTTTTACAAGCTATAATATTATCTAACTTTATATTTCCGAAATGAAATTATAACAGGGGAAGGATGTGATTGACTTGGCCAGGCAGACAAGTGGAGAAGGCATTCATAAATGTAATTGTTTCAATAAGTTATTACCTGGATCTGTATAGATCCATTTCATGAGAATAAGATATCTGAATAGGAAATGGGGGTTGAAATCCTGATTCACTGTAATGGAACTGAAAATTGAAGGAAGCGGTAAAAATTAGAAGCTGTTTCCTCCCTTTCCATTTTGTTTTCTTCAAATTTTAAATATGTGTCCTCTAATCTAATGATAAATCATAGCCACCAAATAATATCATGATCACTCACTTATTCAATTCAAATGAGGGTCTGTCAGCAATTGTGAGGTCATCTGAGTACATGAAGCATTTTGCCGTTGCAAAAATTCCCTTGCCAAAATGAGTTAGAATATCTGGAGCCTGAGAGTCAGTTTGGTGTAGTGGTTAAGACATCAAATTAGAAATGGGGAGACTGGGAGTTCTAGTCTCACTTTCTGCATGAAGCCAGCTGAGAAACCTTGGGCCAGTCATGTTCTGTCAACCCTAGAAAGGAGGCAATGGCAAACCACTTGTGAAAAATCTTGCCGAGAAAACTACAGGGGCTTGTTGGACACAACTGAATGGAAGAAAAAAATAATATCTAGAGCTCAATATTTTGGGCATTTGTTTTATAAAAGGTAGCTTCCTTTAAGTTGAGCCCAGCTGCTGAAGATTACAGAGTTATAGTCTTTACTTTGTTGTCTATTACATGGATGTTATTTGCAACAGTAAGATTGCCATTCTTTTCTTCTGAAATGTTTTTTCAGTGTTTCAAGCCAAGCTGACAACCTTGGCATTCATTAGAAGCCACCCATCCAAATACTAACCAGTTTTGACCCTCTTAGCTTCTAGCCTAAAGAGGATCATCCCACTCGCCTCATACCTCATACTCTATACAAAAAACCCCAGAAATTGCTTTCTTTTTATTTTCACGGTTAACTATTGAGAACTGAAATTCCTTTTAGTTTTTCTTTTTAGCTCTATCCTCTGGACTGTACTTTGTAGCTTTATGCTTTGTAGTCTATGTTTGGTTAATTCATCATCAGGAGGGCTATAAATTCATATTGTCCATTCTGCCCATCAATTAAATGACTAGAAAAAAAAATTATTTGTAAATTATTTCAGCTTGGTCTCAACCATCTTAGATGCACGTCTAAACTGCATGAAGCTATTGCTGTAAGAAACATGTTTATCTACCGCAGGTCGCCTGAATGGCAAAAATGTGAACTATACCATTTTAATTCCCAATGGTAGACAAAGGTATAATATTTATTTAAAGTACTTCACGCATAAGGCTTCTGAATTATCAACCAACTAATTCTCAAAGCAGTAGGCAAGAAAAAGAATACTTAAAATACCGTAGATAATTCAGGAATGCAAAAGCTATTATAATTGGAATAGTATGCCAAACATGATGGTAATAAAATATTTAAATGTTTTGTCAAACACTCAAGAGAAAGAGAAAAATAACTTAAAGTCAGTCCATGACAAATCAAGTTAATTAAACACCAAACTCTCACAAAAGGAAGGCCTGGGCAATGATTTACCTCAAACATATCAAAGTTGGGCTCTCCTGCACAAACAACCAGTCACAAAAAAGGCCTACTTTGAGGCAGCAAGGCCTCTTCTGTGAACTATTATGTTTGCACAAACAAGACAAAAGTTGACTATAATCCCTACATGTCAGAGAGATAGGGCTACATGCAAGATGAAGGAGTTTTTTTGAGAAATTTTGAAATGTGGGCCTGTTCCCCTCCTCTAGTTTTGGAAGCAGCAGAGCTCACAAATCTACAACTTTTACTCCATCAGATCATTTTGGTATAGTTCAGCATTCTCCATTTGGCTCCCTCCATACATCTTAGGTCTTAGACTTCCCAAGAAAATGGGCCAGTAGCCCTGAGGCTGGAAATTCTGAGAAACTGTAATCCCATCATATCTCCAAGAGACAAACTTGGATCTGTATAGACTGTTTCAGAATTGATCTGGATGCTCAGCTGATTGAAGCAGATCATAGATACTGCAAATTGATGGATTGATAGGGGAGTTTTGAGTAATGTTCAATTCCTTCCTCCCCACACACACCCACTGCATTTTTTTGCCAAGCCAAGCCAAGCCAAGCCAAACCAAGCCAAGCCAAGCCAAGGACTAATTAGCTCCCTTCCCAAATTTTCCCAATTGGCCCCATCTCCTTTTCCATCTGCTCACCTGTCATGCAATAAGAGCATCAGCAGGCGAAGTGAGCAGGTGAAAAGAATTGTTCCTTGTTTGACAGGCAGCTGGTACTCCAGGGCACAGAGCCTGGGGAACTGTGAGAAAAACAGTTTGCCAAGCATAGTTATAATTGCAGAGAGCAATAAGTAGGTGTGGCTCTTTCCTGAATGCACTATAGCAAACAACAGGCTATCGCTGCATCTGTGAAATGGCCTTCAGCTTAAAATAAACACACAAAAGACTAAAATTGTGTTTGATTCATACCAATTTCAAGTGTCTTCTCAGGGAGGATGCACAATCTAGGTCACACATAATTTGTGTGCTTTTTCATTAGACTATCAGATACCAAGGAAGGTAGAATTACTGTAGCTTTAATAATAATCTAGAAGCAAGTGATACATCCCAAAGACCCCTGAAGCTATCTCACTATTAAAGATGCAGGATTCCCTAGATTATTTATTATAAGGCCACCCTCAGCTAATCCACTGCGAGAAACTGGTTTAGTTGGAAGACTGACTGGAGAGATTGTTTCTTTCAGGTCCGATCCCTGGAGCAGCAAAATAAAGTTCTTGCTACTAAGTGGGAACTCCTGAATCAGTATGTTCAGCCTACCAGGAAGAACCTTGAAGCCTACTATGAGAATTTCATTGTCTCACTTAAGAAACAACTGGAATGTCTCCTAAGTGAAAGAGAAAAACTGGAACACGAACAAAAGAACATGCAGGAACTAGTTGAGGAATATAGGTCTAGGTGAGTAAACATATCTGAATGATTGAAGCTTGGCAATATACTGAAATCCCCTCCCCAGATAAGAATCTGATCAGCTGCATTTCAAGATAAGGCCTATTGGGATCTAGGCAGGATCTAAATACAGATATTCCTCGATTTACATCCGCAACTGAGCCCAAAATTTATGTTGCTAAGTGAGACATTTGTTAAGTGAGCTTTGCCCTATTTTACGATCTTTCTTGCCCCGGTTGCAAAGTGAATCACTGCAGTTGTTAAATTAGTTAACAGGGTTGCTACATGAATCAGGATTCCCCATTGACTTTGCTTGTCAGTAGGTCACAAAAAGGGGACCGCATGACTCCGGAACATTGCAACCGTCATAAATACGAGTCGGTTGTCAAGTATCTGAATATTGATCACATGACCATCAGGGTGCTGCAATTGTCATAAGTGTGAAAATGGTCATAAATCACTTTTTTCAGTGCCATTGTACCTTCAAACGGTCACTAAATGATAGACGAGGACTATCTGTATTTATCCCATCTGCCATTCTCCAGATGTGCTGGGACTACAATTCCAGCCAGTAGGGCTGAGAATTTTGTGAGCAGCAATCCCAGTGAAACTCAGATTGAAAAAGGTTGCTCTAAATTGTATCGACATTACCACTGAGTTCATGATAGCCCTTTTTTTTTTTCTTCCTAGCATTTTTCACACAAAATGCAGGGTCTTCTTTTGTCAGATCAGCCAAGTGTTGATCCATCTATTGTGATAGGAATCGGCTGACTGTCTTGTCACCAGATTCTGACATTCTGGGCAGAGAGACAGTGACCGGCTCAAAATCACCCAGACGCTTTCATGACTGAAGCAGGATTGAGAACTCAGCCTCCTGGTTTCTAGCCTGCTGCTTTAACCACTAGACCAGAAGTCTTCAAACTTGGCAGGTTTAAGACTTGTGGACTTCAACCCCCAGAATTCTCCAGCCAGCTATGCACAAGTTTTAAAGCTGCCAAGTTTGAAGACTTCTGCACTAGGCCAAACCAGCTCTCTATATGATGTGATAGCTCCAGGATAGTAATTACAGTGTAAGAACAAGGTATGTTTCTTTTCTCTCTTTTTTAATTGTTCCAGTTTATGGAACACCTTGAGTATCATCAGCCTGCTTTAAAAAAAAAAACACCTTTGAAAATCAGTTTTCCAACAAATATTTAGGGCTTCGCTTGAGTTTCAAATTGTTGCTTAGGTAGTTCACTATTTGGAAGGATACATTAACTGTTGTGGTATTTTGCTTATGTCTGTTATATGTAAGCCACCTGGGGTGAGTGAGTGAGCCTTGAAGAGAATCTCGTAACTAAATGAATGAAAAAGTGGCAAAATTACCTGATGAAAACATACCCGTGAGACCTGCTTTTGACTTAAATGTTTCTGACATTAAGAACTCAGCCTTCCTTTCTCTCTAATGCAGGTATGAAGACGAGGTTAACAGGCGTACAACAGCAGAGAATGACTTTGTGGTGCTGAAAAAGGTAATTTTGAAATGTAACACAAAATACATGAAACGTTGCACTCGGAGGTTCTTTAATCTAGCTAGACCTCCATAAATACTTTCAATGATGGCAATAGGTTCATGTGCACAGAGGAAAGACTAAAAAAATGATTTCTAGGATGAATAGACTCTAATATCTATTCTTAACCCTGTTTTAAGTTTGCATTCTTTACCCATCAGCATTCTTGGATGGATTTCTAAGATTTCACAGTAAACGCTGCAACTTAGGAACATCTGCTTAACAATCAGCTGCCTGGCACTTCACGTCACTCACTTTCAAATATGATTGAAAAAAATTGTATATGATCCATCTTTAACTTATTTCGAGATAATATTAAAAAATGTTTTCTTTATTACAACACCTTAATGAATATATAAACTCCCCCTGCTCCATAAAAAAAACTTTTTAAATTTCCTTCAAAAAAACAAAACAATTTCTTATATGGTTTTCCTCTCTACTTAGGATGTTGATTGTGTCTTCCTCACTAAAGAAGAGCTGGAATCTAAAGTTGATGTTTTAGCACAGGAATTGGACACACTAAGGTGTATCTTTGCAGAGGTGGGTATCTAGTTCTTATGAAACCTGTTGGTAACATATCCATAGAGAGAAAACAGCAGCAACTCCCTTTTAGGAACATCATGCAATTGTGGGTGTGTGGTCCTAACCTACCATGGCTCTAACAGCTTTGCTAAATATGCACTCTTTTATTGGCATTCTCTTGTAGGGCCCTAAAAGAGGCTCAAAATCAGGAGTGAAATCCAGCAGGTTCTGACAGGTTCTGGAGAACCGGTAGCAGAAATTTTGAGCAGTTCGGAGAACTGGGAAATATCATCTCTGGCTGGCCCCAGAGTAAGGTGGGAATGGAGATTTTGCAATATCCTTCCTCTGGAGTGGGGTGGGAATTGAGGTTTTGTAATATCCTTTATCCAGGAGGGGAGGGAATGGGGATTTTGCAGTATCCTTCCCCCAGGAGTGGGGAGGGAATGGGGATTTTGCAGTATCCATCCCCCAGGAGTGGGGAGGGAATGGAGATTTTGCAATATCTTTCCCCCAGGAATGGGGAGGGAATGGAGATTTTGCAGTATCCTTCCCCCAAGAGTGGGGTGGGAATGGAGATTTTGCAGTATCCTTTCCCCCAGGAGTGGGGAGGGAATGGGGATTTTGCAGTATCCTTTCCCCCAGGAGTGGGGTGGGAATGGAGATTTTGCAATATACTTCCCCCAGGAGTGGGGAGGGAATGGGGTTTTTGGAGTATCTTTCCCCTGCCACGTCCATCAAACCAAATTCAAAAATTTGAATTTCACCACTGGTGGAGGGGATATGGAAGGATTGTATTTCTTTGCAGTCTCCTGGTTGTTAGCACTCCGAGAGCTGTTGAGGCCACAGGGGGGGTTATCTGTGCCTTCAGGGTCATCTGATTTAGGGTGCAACTGGTTGTGAAATCTTCTTGGAACTGCTGCAAAAGCCGAGCTGTAAATTGGAGATAGGTGGTGCCTTATTCCTCCCCCTTTGTTGAAGGAGGGGTGTTCAGTTGTAACATAGATGGACACTTTTAACCCTCTTTCAAACCAATGGCCCTCTCTATCCAAAATTTGCTGTCTTCAAAAAAGTGACTCTTTCAAATGCAGATGGGATGCTAAATCTTGTTCTGATGGATTTGATCTCCTAGGTTGTGCCATAGGCTTGTGAAGTGGCTGTTTTGTTTCACCAATCAATTGAAATTTCACCACCCTCACAAACTTGCCATATTAGAAAACAGAGAACAATCATATACGTTCAACTCTCCTAATATGATAGAACATGTCAGTTGCTATTTCTTTCGGGGTTTTTTTCCCATCCATCTTTTCTCACTTTTTTCTCTCCACTGTAGTGAAGATTCCTATTGTAGTCTGCTACAACATTTAGTAGGAGGTTGGGATGGAGAGCATGTAAAGATTTATTTGGATTTCAAAGAATATCCAAGCAAACTGACCTGATCTTGTGTAGATCAGATGCAGTGTACATGTAGGATGGAATGCATTTTACCTCTCAGATTTCACTCCACTGAATTTTAGGATCATCTTCTTGGTTCAGAAGAATAAACCAAAAGGATTTTAAAATAAAAGTTCAAATCTTCTGCCAAGTCCTATATGGCTCCCGATGATTACATAAATAAGACCACATAGTTTTCTTGGCAATAATATCACCCCTCCCCTCCCCCTCACTCACGCGCGCGCGCGCACACACACACACACACACACACACACACGAGAGGTAGAGAGGGAGGGGGAGAGAGATGAGAGACAGAGGGGTGAGAAAGAGGGGAACAAGAAAAAGATGAGAGGGAGGGAGGG
>JANHFM010005450.1:24249-38663 GCA_032468115.1 Grayia smithii | reverse complement strand
CAGAGGAGAAAAATATTAGGCAACTGCTCATTAGTGCCCCCAGTAAGTTGAATTTAAACACTGTCTCCCACTATGAAAAATACTGCTTCCCTCTGGAGGTTGGCTTAGTTGCTGCACTGATCTATTCAATAATGGCACAATTGAACACAAGTACAGATAGATCTCAATAAGTACAGTGGATGAATCTCACCAAATGGTCTCATTATTCTAATTTGTACAATCCAAAGTGATATTTCCACGGAAAATGTGGAAATTGGTTCCAGCTCAATGGAAATGGGGAATGAATATTTTAAAATATAAATTTTACATGTATATAAAATATGAAGTATTACAGAAAGGAATATAAAGAATATACTTTTAATTTAAACTGTTAATTTAAAGAGTCACAGAGCAGTTACAGAAAGCAGAATACAGATACCTCAATTTACAATGGGTTAATTTAAGGACTGTGGTGTTTGCTTAATGACTGATGCAAAAAAGGTCATAAAGTCAGGCCAGTCATGTGATGACTTGCTTTGCAACTATCACGACTTTTGACCCTAATTGCCCGGCTCAACTACGGTCATAAGTGAAGGACTACCTGTAAAAGGAGTAACAATTTGATTATAGATCCAGGCACATTAATATCTTCAGCATTTTGGCACTGTTATGACCATGTTTATGTTTTTCAATTACACTGAATTTTTGCCCTAATGTAATTAGGACAAATTCTTTGTTAAACTTCTACTACTTATCTTCTGACAAACTCTTTCTTCTTTCCAAAGCTCCAGAGGCAGGATATGAAGCAATGGGTGGAAACTAAACAAGGAAAGAAGCAATCTAGAACTGAGTAGAAAATTCTTGATAGTCAGAACAATTGATCAGGGGAACAACTTGCCTCCAGAAGTTGTGGGTGCTCCAACACTGGAGGTTTTTAAGAAGACACTGGACCATCACTTGTCCGAAATGGCATAGGGCCATGTGGCGAACCTATGGCACGCATGCCGGAAGTGGCACGTAGAGCCATTTTTCTGGGCATGCGACCCGTCACCGAAGAAAGGTGGAGCTGCTCGTGAACGCACTTCTGGAGACGCAGCTAGTCCATAGAGCTCTCGTGCACATACGCACGTGTGGTTGTGCATGCGCACATGGTTGCACGTGTGCACAAGATGACCAGTGTGCAGCACACGCATGTGCAGAAGGCACAATTGTGCATGCACTATGGGGGGGCACATGCACAACAGCTCTGCACATGTGCAGATGGCACAGTTAAGTACGCACCACGGAGGGGGGCACGTGCAACAGCTCTGCGCATATGCAGATGGCACGGTTGCATGTAAGCCTCAGGGGGGGTGGCATGCAAGCATGCGCAGCGTGTTCCTTTTCGGCACCCATCGCTCGTATAGGGTCTCTTGCTTGAGCAGTGGGTTGGACTAGAAGATCTCCAAGGTCTCTTCCAACTCTGTTATTCTGTTATTCCTTTCGGTGCAGATGATTAGCAGTGTCAGAAACCCTAACCGCAATGTGTGCTAGCTTCAACTGCACATTCACCAGCCTCAAATTAACTGAATGTGGGGTTGGATTAAACATACCCTGGTATCAATTTACAATTTGCATGAAAGGAAACATCACACTATTTGAACTCGCATTAAAAACAAATATCTTACTTTTCAAACTCGTATTAATTGCTACCTACCTGAATTTAAATATCACCCAAGACTAAGAGGAAAAATTAAGGGGAAAAAATTGAAAGAATTGTTACCTGCCAAGAACACTTGAGCTGTGTGCTCCAGTCCTGGTTTTTTCAAGTAGCGCCGTTCTACCGCCATCCTCAAGGGGGTGCCACAGAGTTGCAGCCGAGAACCTGGGAGTTCTGACGGGGAACCGCAGGCTCCCAGAAGACTATGGAGAAATAGCAGAGAGATGGATTTAGTTTTCTAGTTCCCACCCTCTCCAAAAAAAAGCAGTGCCACCCACTTCAGGATCAAGCTACAGCCTCTGTAAAGAATTTAGGCAAGAGTCTCACTTCCAAGTCGGTTTTGAACTTATTTTTTACATAGCCGAGGTGGCGCAGTGGCTAGAGTGCAGTACTGCAGGCTACTTCAGCTGACTGTTCAGCAGATCGAATCTCACCAGGCTCAAGGTTGACTCAGCCTTCCATCTTTCCGAGGTGGGTAAAATGAGGACCCAGATTGTTGGGGGCCATAAGCTGACTCTGTAAAACCGCTTAGAGAGGGCTGTAAAAGCACTGTAAAGCAGTATATAAGTCTAAGTGCTATTGCTATTGCTATTCCATAGAGAAAGCAAGGCATCTTGCACCTATATTATAGGAGTGTGGAGGCACATCTTCTAAGGGCCAGCTGCCATCTCTCTACATTAGATACCGTTGCCTGCAGCTGTCACCTCCCATCAGCCAGGCCCATATCCCACACAGGACTGACCATGAGTGACATTTTGGGCACCGTACATCAGGCGAGATTCAAAGTAGCACTGGTGGACAGAAGGGGTGTGCGGAGAAGAAGGAAAGAGCACATATGTCAGCAGAGTGGAATCTGCCGAGGGCCAGAGGAGCCACGTCTGAGCAATGCCTGGAATGACAGAGACCCAAGAGAGAAGGAAAAGGAACCAGCTAAATATATCTTTTTGTGGCAGTTGGGAACTCGCCCTGGCACAGCTTGCTTGGTTAAAATATCATCACATATGGGCCGTATCCTAATCGCAGGCTTTCAGAGATAGCCCTAACCTCTTTCCCCCAACATAATGCTGGCTTGTATGCCAAATCATCTCCCTTAGTAATTAAGCAGTCATTTGCAAATGCGCCAGAATATCTGATAGTAGAATAGGACTCAGAACTCTCGCGCTATGGGAAGGAAGCCACTTGCTTTAAAAAAAAAGAAAGAAAACACAATATCTGCTTTGAGTTTTTTCAAGTCCCGGCAGCGAGAGAGCATTTGGGAGGGTAGAGAATTTAGGGACTGTGAGGAGAAGGAGCAAGGAATTCACCAACTCCATCCTTAGTTCAATCACGACCTCTTTTCTAAGGATAGCAATGGGGGGGGGGGGCATTATAAAAGATCAGCCTCCTGTCATTCATGCATCTATTCTGCTTTCTATGCAACTCTTCTAAGAAGTGCTCTGCAGCCTTCTTGGCTAAGTCTATCATTTGTGGAGCCCCTGTAAGAGTTATAAATCTGAGACATTCCTCTGAATCCTTGTCTCTGAAAACTTACAACTTGCAAGAAGTCCCCTTAAGCCAATGGTTCTCAACCTTCCTAATGCCGCATCCTTTTAATACAGTTCTTCATGTTGTGGTGACCCCCAACCACAAGAGGAACAGTGTCTCAGTTCCTAAGACCATCAGAAATATGTGTTTTCCGATGGTCTTAGGCGACCCTTGTGAAAAGGTTGTTCGACCCCCAAAGGAGTCCTGACCCACAGGTTGAGAACCTTAAGCAGAGATAGTTTTCAGAAAAATATTACTCTTTTCCCAAAGCGCTTTCATCCTGACACAGAGGGAACACATGGTCTTTCTTTGTAGGGCAAAGCATATTTGGGCTGCGCTCTAAAAATCTAGATTTAGGATTTTTTTTTTATCATTCTCAGGTCTCATTGTATCTACTCTCTCTTAGCCTCCGTTATCTAATAATAATAAAAAAAAAGATAATGCCATACCAGACAAGTTCGTTCTGCAGATAATGTGCTTATATGAAGAAAAGTATGCAATATTCTGTGAACGTATTTGCACCTGTTCATGTATTTTGAGGCAGGGAACTGGAAATAAGTAGCATCTTCTATGGAATATGGATGAGGAAATTCTCTCCGAGTTACAATAAAAAAATCAGAAGGAAGTTGGTTGAACCTCTTCTGAGTAACATGTTTTATTAAAAGCCATATGCTTATGTGAGCTGCAGTTCCCTCCATCAGCTCATAAAAGATTCTGCTTTTTAATAAAACCTGTTAATTGGAAAAGGCGCTCCTGGACATCTCCTGATTATTATTATTTTGCCACTGTAGATTAGCTCAGCTGAGTTTTGATATTTCATGCTATTTGGCTTTTAAATCAGATTTGGACTATGATATCTTGCCTTTTTGTTCTTACGTGTTCTAATTTGGTTTTCTAATTTTGAGGACAGGCTGCTTTACAAGTAGTTGAACTTGTACTTTACATGAAAAAGATCTCTGGTTCGGTGCTTAGCATTCGATCGATTATCCTATGAGCTCTTTTATCATCAAACATTTGGGATTTGTAGTCAAATAGATCTGAGAAGCAGCATGTGAGGGAATTTTGGTGTTATTAAGATGGGGGTGGCAGTCTGATTCGGTACAGGGCAGCTTCTGATATTTTTACTATGCCAGATAAGCAGACAGTAAGTGTTTAAATGATATTTTGCTGGTCTTCTCATGCCAATAATCAAACACAAAACCTACCTTGCTGTATAGATCCTTCACTCTACAATGCAGATCGAACTAACCTCACAGTTAAATTATGGCCATTTTTTTTACATATCTCCTTGATTTGGTATCTCAAATGCACACCAGCATTCCTCACCAACCTTTTCAGATAAATAATGATTCCTCTGAGCCAGAATATATAATGGAACTAATTCACCTTCATGGCTGGGTACTTTGAGATACCATCAACATAATGCCTGAAGAAAGGTCAGCTAAAAAAAAAAATCTGGTTTCCCTAAAGCTTAAATGTGACTAAAGGCTGGCCTATGTCAGGGATCCCCTTTGGGCTCTATAGCCAAAAGGATCTCTCCACCTGTTTATTTTGGGGTCAAAAGCATGGTGGTCTTGTGATAACGTTTAAGATTGCGTCACAATGTGCCCGATCATTTAGGACAAGTTGTCACTGAGGCCTAGAAAGCCGTTTCTGGGAAAGAGCTGCGTTCAGTCGGCTATGATTCAAGATGACTTAAGAACTTCCCCACATTCTACTCTCTTGCTTCATTGAATAAACATGTATGTCTAGGGAGATTCTCACTCATGCAGATCATGGTTGTCCCAAAGGTGCTTTTCCAAAAGGCAGCTGGGCTTTCTTGTTTTTTGTTCGTTTTTTTTTTCCCCTTGAAAACGTTTCACTTCTCGTCAAAGAAGCGTTTTCAGTTCTGACAAAGTTTTTGGGATGAGAAGCAAAATGTTTTCAAGAAAAATCCTTTGGGACAGTAAACTTGTAACATCTAGGTTTTTTTTTTTCATGCATTTAATGTAGGTGATGGGATCTTTAGAAGAATCAGATTGCACAGGCTTCGCGTTTTTATAACCACGAAAGCTTCTGATCTATTGTTGGGTACACAAGAAATTCCTTTCTTCTTGTTTTTGCAATGTCTGGTTCCAATGCTGGTTGAGATGGTATATGCTGGACCAAGTAGACTCATCCACATAACTGAACTTTCTTCCAGACCTTGTATCTCTTTGCTCTCCTTCCTACAGTTCATATTCCTATTTATCTAACAAAGCTTCTACTGCTGCTCAAACAGCATGGTCCATCTTGAGATCATCTCGGGATCTCTAGAGGGATCAGGTAGAGGAAGGATGGTCTACATAATTTTCATTTCATTGCTGGAGGATGGAAATTAGAATGGCATGGCATGGCAGAGAAGAGAAGAGAAGGAAGGGACTTTGGAGGCCTTCTAGTCCAAAGTCCTGCTTAGGCAGGAAACCCTATATCATTCTGGACAAATGGTTATCTAATCTCTTCTTAAAAACTTCCAGTGTTGGAGCATTCACAACTTCTGGAAGCAAATTGTTCCATTGATTAATTGTTCTAACTGTCAGGAAATTTCTCCTTAGTTCTTATTCTTTTGGATTAATTTCCACCCATTGCTTCTTGTCCTACCCTCAGGTGCTTTGGAGAATAATTTGATCTTAAATTGATAAGAAAAGCAACATCTTTATGAAGAAGGCAGAGAGCAAAGCTTATTTCTTTCCTATTCCAAAATCTGAAAGGTTACGTTATTTTATTTTTCTTAAAGTCACCTAAGCACTTATGAAAATAACAATGCAGTTCCATGTGCATTTCCTTCAGCTTGAATCCCTCATGTCAAAGAAAAAAAATTACCAGCTAACCCTCACAACTGCAATGTTTTAATGCACTTGTGTATGATTGCCACACCTTATATGGATAGTCCTTAACTTACAACTGGTCAATTAATGACTTGAAAAAGTTACTTACAATCTGTCCTCAAAGTTACAATGGCTACACCACCGGTGGTCACCTGATTATATGGTTGGCAACTGACGGGTTGCCATGTCCTCAAGTCCTGTGATTGCATTTTGCAACTTTTTTTGCCATTTTCCAGCCCCCCAAAAAAAGCAAAATGACTTTGCACTTATGACCATGTGATTCGCTTAGCAACCACATGGTTTGCTTAACAACAATAGAGACTCTCTTAACGACCATCCCCAAAACAGTTATAAAATCAAGTTCACATAATGCCTCAATTTATGACTCACGGCTGAAATGCTGATCCAATTGAGGTTGTAAGTTAGGGACTACCTGTAGCCACTAATGCCTAATGAAATGTGGAACAGCTTGACTCCAGAAGTGGTGAATGCTCCAACACTGGAAGTTTTTAAGAAGAGATTGGACAACCATTTGTCTGAAATGGTCTAGGCCTAGGTTTTCCTGCCTGA
The DNA here is from genome assembly GCA_032468115.1 of Grayia smithii. NCBI lineage: Eukaryota > Metazoa > Chordata > Lepidosauria > Squamata > Grayiidae > Grayia > Grayia smithii. The sequence goes on along the minus strand of JANHFM010005450.1, from coordinate 32,045 downwards.
GCAGGGGGTTGGACTAGAAGACCTCCAAGGCCCCTTCCAACTCTGCTGTATTCTGCTCTATTCTAATGAACAGACTGGCCACATTTGCAGGTGGTGTACCTGGATGTACCAGCTTCTCCTCCCCCACCCCATTTTGCTGATCGGGGATTGTTTCTGCTCTGATGAATAACGCCTGGTCGTGTAGCTCTGAGTCCATAGACTTATTTCCTGCTGATGCTGGAGATCTGTGGGGTTGGTTTTGCATCAGTTGGGTATCGGGTGGCTGCTGCTGTTCCAGATGCCTTGCCCAAGTAAGGCAGTTTCTAAAAACTGCTCTCCAGCTCTACTGCCGTGCAAGGAGGTTACAGATGAGCTAATGGTCGTATTTTGGAAGAGGACAGAGCTTAATTAGGGTACGGGAAGGGTCTCCCTGCCCCTCTCTGAAAGATAGATGGGCCTTCAGAATGAAGAAGCTATTTAAAGAGAGTTGCATCTCTTGAAGCGAAACAAGTACTTTATGAACTCACTCTGTGGATAAACTTTTTTTAAAAAAAGTTTGGTTGGAGTTTAGGTATAATGTGTCTTCTTCAAGTAGTCGCTGTGTGTGTGAGATGGGCATTGATGTAAATTTGTTTAATTAGTAAATAGGGTTAGACTTGTTCAGTAGATGAAAAGTTGGTTATTCAGTGTGAAAATTCTCTATTCAGCTATGGATACTACCTTGGACTTAGTATATTCCTTGCAGGGGTGATTTTTAAATTTTTTATTTTATTTTATTTATTTGTCAAGTATGTATTAGATAATATATATAAGTATAAGCATGAATTGAATACATAAAATGGATACAAATAAAGGGACAGGGAGGGTAAGCACTCTGGTGCTCTTTTGCATACCCCTTAGAGACCTCTTAGGAATGGGGTAAGGTCAACAGTAGACAGCTTAGGTTAAAATTTTGGGAGTTTTGGGATGAAACCACAGAGTCAGGTAGTTAGCATTCCAGGCATTGACCACTCTGTTGCTGAAGTCATATTTTTTGCAATTGAGTTTGGAGCGGTCCACTTTACGTTTGTATCTATTGTGTGCTTCATGTATTGTTGTGGTTGAAGCCGAAGTAGTCATTGACAAGTAGGACATTGTAGCAGATAATTTTATGAGCTACACTTAGATCATACAGAAGGCGACATATTTCTAATTTTTCTAAACCCAGAATTTCAAGTCTGGTGGCATAAGGTATTTTGTTGAGACCAGAGGAGTGGGGGACTCTTCTTGTAAAATATTTCTGGACACACTCAATTGTATTAATGTCCAATATGCAGTGTGGGTTCCAGACAGATGAGCTGTATTCAAGAATTGATCTAACAAAAGTTTTGTATGCTCTTGTTAGTAGTATAATATTACCAGTGAAGAAGCTACGCAAGATTAGGTTTACAACTCTTAATGCCTTTTTGGCCTTTTTGTTACAGTGGGCTCTGGCATTTAGATCATTAGATATGAGTACTCCAAGGTCCTTGAGGTCATGTCCACTCAGCTTGTATTTTGTGTTCTGATTCTTTTTGCCAATGTGTAAAACAGAGCATTTGTTCGTTGACATTTGGAGTTGCTAATTGTTTGACCATTCCAACACAAAGTCAAGGTCTTTTTGAAGGATAGCAACATTTTCGTTGATGTTAAATAGTTTTACATCATCGGTGAAGTGAACACAGTTGCTTATAAAATGATCACAAAGGTCATTTATGTATAGTATGAAGAGTGTTGGTCCTAGAACGCTGCCTTGGGGGACACTGCTATTAACAGATGCAGGATTTGATAGGGTGCTCCCTATTTTGACCACTTGTTGTCTGTTTGACAGGATCGCAGCTATCCAATTATGTAGAGGTTCAGAGATGCCATAGGATTTTAGTTTTAGAAGTAGTTTGTCATGTACCAGTGAACCAAAGGCTTTAGAAGTCTATATAAATTGTGTCTATTGCTTTGCCCTGATCGAGATTTGTAGTCCATATGTTTTTGCAGTATAGAAGTTGTAGATTACAGGATAATTTTTTTCTGAAACCAGATTGTTTATTAGAGAGTAGGTTGTTTGTTTCTAGGTGGCGGGTAATGGATTGGTTAATGATTGATTCCATGACTTTTCAGATCATGAAGCATAAAGGGATTGGTTTGTAATTTTCAACTAAGCTGGGGTCTCCCTTTTTGAAGATGGGGATGACCATGGTTAGTGACCATAGGTTGGGTAGGGAGCTGGTCCTGAAGGATTTTTCAAAGATTATCCTTAGGGGTTCTGCTATAGCAGTGGAACGGAATGGGACTTTTCATCTCCTACCCTTGGCTGTGCCTGATTCTGCACCAGGCTTCCGCCTCGGAGGATTCTCCTCTAGCTTTTCTCCTCAGCTGATACACCCCCGCCCATTCACCACAGCCAGTCAGCCATGACCCCTCCATCCCACATGCTTTGGCATGGCCCATTCAACGCCACACTGTTCATCCCGGGTTTTTCACCTCCCAGGATGGTTAGCCACCAGCCAATCAGCTAGTTGCCAATTCTGGCAGTCAGAAGCGGGGGGGGTGGGGAGTTGCTGCTCAGGCACTTCTTAGGAGAAGGAAGGGAAGAGAAAATGGATAACAGTAGCATTGCAACTTTGAATGGTCACTATATGATACAGTCATAAGTTGAGGACTACCTGTACTGTTTTCCAATTTGATATATGGACAAACTGGGAACTTTGAGGGTGGGGAGATAAAACAGTCCCCCTTTTCAGATGAAGAAAATAATTAAATAAACTACTATTGTGCTCTCTCCCCACCCCACACCTGATCCTGCAGTTGGGCTGCTGTTCCCCCCCACCAGCCGCCATCTTAGGTACAGATATACGACATTCGGTGACAGCTGGCCATGAAGGTCATAAGTCAAGGATTGCCACCAAATTGGAAAACAGTACAGGTAGTCCTCAACTTATGACCATATCATATAGTGACCATTCAAAGTTGCAATGCCACTCTTGTCCATTTTCTCTCCCCTTGTCCTAACAAGTGTCTGAGCAGCAACTCCCCCCACCCCGACCCCTGTGCTTCTGGTTGCCAGCATTGACAACTAGCTGATTGACTGGCAGCTAACCACCCCGGGAGGCAAAAAGCCCAGAATGAACAGTGTGGCATTGAATGAACTGTGCCAAAGCATGTGGGATGAAGGGGCCATGGCCAACTGACTGTGTCAAAGGGCATGTCAGCCAAGGAGAAAAGCTAGAGGAGAATTCCCCAAGGCGGAAGCCTGGTGGAGAAGCAGGCACAGCCAAGGGTAGAAGGCAAAAAGTCCTAAACCCCAGTGGAAAGCTTTTTTAAGAAGTATGCACATAGTCCATCAGGTCCGATAGATAGTGATAGTTTTAGTCTGCGTAGTGCCTTTTCAACATTATCTTCTGTGAAATCTATTTGTGTTAGATCGTTATTAGTGGTACCACTAAGGAATGTTGGGCATGAGCCATTGCTGTTTACAAAGACTGAGCCGAAGAATGTGTTAAAGAGGTTTGCTTTAACTGCTTCATCATTGCATTCTTTATCATGAGGTCGTTTTAGGGGTGGGATGGATCTCGAGTCTTTAAGTTTGTTGTTTACAAAATTATAGAAGGCACGGTTGGATTTCGTGCGCAGGTTTTCTTCTTGTTTGATGTGGTAATTGGTGCATTCAGTCTTTATTTGGTGGCATATATTTTTGTAGTGGCTTTTAAAGTTCTCCAGGACAGCCTGAGAAAGGACGTTCACAGGTAAGCAACATCTGTTATCTACATAGCCAGTTTTGTTTTTTTGCCAGAGGGATTTTTTTTGGATTTGAGCTTTCTTATTGACATGGGTAATTTGTTTTTCCTGGTTTTGGTGGTGATTAGTGGTACATATAGTTTAATAACTCTATAGACTTCGAGCAAGAAAATATTATAATGGTCATTGGCAGTGTTACAGTTAGAGAAAATAATTTGCCAATCAAGAGATGAGAGGTCAGTGTCTATGAGATCATAGTTGGCTTTTTTGAAGTTGTAGTTGGGTATCCCATTATTATGGTGATTTTTGTAAGTGCGTATATTGAGACAAAAGTCAATCATGCTGTGGTCACTGTTAGAAAAGGGTTCTTTTATTTGTAGTCCATAAACTGAATTTAAGCTGTTGCAGAAGATAAGGTCAAGGCAGTTGTTGAGTCTAGTGATGCTAGTTATTAGTTGATCTAGACCTAGATTAGTAACAGCATTATATAGGGTTGTATGGATGGGTTCAGTTGTACATTCATTTATAGTCCAATTAATAAGAAGTAGGTTGAGGTCACCCAGAAAGATGAGAGGGCATGGGCAAGAGGCTACCCATGTTAGTAGTGTAGTTAACTTGTTCGCATGTGCGATGTTTTAGTCAGGGGCTCTGTAACATAGTAAAAAGCGAAGTGTGGTGTTTAAAGACAGTTCGCAGACGATAGTTTCTAGAAGAGCGAGTTCATGTGCAACTTGAATATTTTTTCGGTTTAGTGACTTTTTGTAGAAGATAGCTACTCCACCACCTCTGTGGGTTTCATGATCAGACCGGTAAACGTGATATTCTCTTACTGTGATAATGGAGTCACCTTTTGAATCAAGGAAAGTCCTCTAATTGTTTGAGTGCAGTTTTAGGAACACTATTATTAACACCAATTACCTTCACATCAAAGGTGGTCTCTATTTTTCTACTTGCATTTTTTATGTGCTTTCAAACTGCTAGGTTGGCAGAAGCTGGAACAAGTAATGGGAACTCACCCCATTAGGTGGCACTAGGGATTCAAACTGCTGAACTGCTGACCTTTTGATTGACAAGCTCAGCGTCTTAGCCACTGAGCCACCGCATCCCTTTTCTTCTTCTACAGAAGTCTTCCAATATTTATTTTCAAGTTGGAAAATATTAGCCAGTCTAGACAATGTTCAGTGAGATAAATCTATTATATAATTTGATTTAAGGCAATTCAAGTACTAATTTCTGCTATCTAATTTCGCGTGACTAGAATTGAGCAACTTTGTTGCACAGTACTCAATGAACTTCAAATGTCCAGCAGAAAACAAGGAAGGCAATCAATCAATATGATTAAGCAATGCAAATATATTTCTTTTCTTCCACCTTGTCCCATTGACAACATAAGATCCTAGGGAAACGATAGCTATCCAAAGGTAAAATAATGCTCATAAAGTGGATGGTTAGGAGCTTGTTAATTCTTTAATGACATTGCACTGCAGTCCCAAATGGCAACTTTCACACTGAAATTCAACACCCCAGTAAGTGTAATACAATGAAGATTAAGGCAATAAATACCAAACTATCACAATATCACAATGTAGCTTACCTGCTACAATTCCATGTGATAACACATTGGTGCCGTTGAGGTCATCAAATGTTGAAAGCCCTTCCAAATTCTAGAAATATGGCCCAGTTAGAACATCAATTATAAAATGACGATCAATATCCTATGACATGTGCATCCAGAATGTCTTCACAAAAGTCTGCATAGTCTGTAATAAAAAAAAAAAAAGTAGGGAAAAATGGATTTTTCTCTTTTCTGGCTGGAAGACTAGTAGATGAAAGAAGGCTTATTTCATATATGCACGTATATTTAATATCAATTTTCAGAAAGGGACTACATATGTAATTGACTTGCCTGTGAGTTGGGTGGCTAAATAAATTAGATAAATAAATCAATCCTGAGGTCATGTGACACTGTAGCGGCTGTCCCCACTCCAAGTAATACATTAGTATGAAGTTGAAAAACAATGCAAGACTTTAACAGGCGAAAAGCCTTCCTCAACCAAAACTAGTCTAAGAAATGCCACATTTGTGTCACAAGGTGAAGCGGGGGTGGAGTGGAGGTTACTTTAAAAGTAGACATTGTTTAAAAATACTGTTAACTTTTAAAACAATGAAACAAAAATTAGTTTGGACAAAATTTAAACCCTTTGCAGCTAATAAAATTTCAATAACATAATCTCTAAATGTTGAAGACCAGTGCTTGTCAACCTTTTCTTCACCACAGACTCCCTTTAAATACTTTTTGTGGCCAGGGACCATGGCTATGGACACCCCAAGACTCAACTCAAGATTTAAATCATAACATTTCTTCAAGCCTTTGTGTGCCCCCCATGATGACATCACAGCCCCCCAAGTGTCCATGGACCACAGGTTGAAAACCACTGTTGTAGACAGGGGTGGGTTCTACTTACCTTTACTACCAGTTCTAAAGGTGCACGCGCTTCGGGTGTGATCGGAGCACGCGGAATGTGCATTTGGCGCATGTGCACGCCAAACGGACACACTCCCACGCATGCGCAAAAGCTTTTTTTGATAAAAAACCCTCAAAAAAGCGATCTGCGCATGCACGCGAGCGCGCTTTGTGCACTCTGCGCAGACACCGGGTAAGTATGGGCGCGCAGGTGGGGCTAGCTCCCAGTCACGTAGAACCGGTTTGGTGACGTCACAGCGTCACCTCTACCTATTTGCGCAAGCCGGCCCAAACCGGGAGCAACCCACCACTGGTTGTAGACAATAGTAGGTTCACACCTGTACTAATGCATATACAGACAGTCCTTAACTTAACCATTTGCTTGGTTACCGTTCAAAGTTACAACGGCACTGAAAAAAAATGACTTGTGATAGGTTCTCACATTTATGATGATTGCAGCATCCCATGGTCACTTGATCAAAATTTGAGTGTTTGGCAACTGGCATGGTTCCAACATTCTGGGGTCCTGTGATCACCATTTGTGACCTTCTCAACTGACTTTTGATAAGCAAAGTCAGAACGTTGATGGCAAGTTACTCTCAATTCATGAAGCCTATTTTCTAATTTGATACAGATATGATTGTATTGGTATTTTCAGATTCCATCCCTCAGTAAAAGCAACCATGCAGAATACCCTTAGCCTTTGAAATAAATAATGCATCTACATTTTTTCCCCCTAAAACAACTTTCTTAAAATAGATGTATGAATAATATGCATGTATAATTTAATTTTCCTAGTAATTCAAGTTTTTTAAAAATGGAATTGCACTATAATTTTATATTTCAATAACTTCCTTCCTCTGACCGTTCTTGCTTTGGAAGATCATATTTAATTAAAAGATCTGTAGAAGCAAATGCCCTACTTATTCCTGCAAAAGTTGGTGCTTTTCTGTGTATGTTCAATTACTATTCACTAGCACTGTGAAATGCTTCAGAGTTGATTCCGAAAAGTGTGGAAGGATGCAAATGCAGCATCTGTCAGCAACTCATAAAAAAAAAAAGGAGGTATCTGCTTCCAGGATTGGGCCCTTGCAAGAACTATACTTGGAAGCAGATGCAGCTATTTTAATGATACTTCAAAATGGCTTTGGTCAGGTCAGCTTCAGGGCTGACAGCTCCCTTTGGACTCCTGCATGATCCAAAGCAGCTTTTCAGAGCTGAATCTGAAAGTTTGTGCAATCCTTCTAGTCAGTTTAATAAGATTTGTACTGATGTCAAAGAAAATAACCATTTTCAATTTCTGAAAAATGATTTTGAAAAGTATCTTTGATTAAACTGGAGAGGAAAGATAGGAACTAGCAGAAGTTCCCCCCCCCCACCTCTGTCCAACACTAAAGTATTTTTGCTTCACTCTTTCTAAAATAAAGCTTAAGGTTTCCCTGTCCCTATCTGACTCTACAACACAGTACTCATCTCTGTTTTTTGGCTGAGGGAACCAGCATTGCCTGAAGACATTTTCTGTGGTCCTGTGGCCAGCATAACTATATATACACATGATGCTTTTACCTTCTCATTGAAGTGGTACCTATTTATCTACTTGCAT
>JANHFM010005448.1:79552-91990 GCA_032468115.1 Grayia smithii | reverse complement strand
ATCCCCCAAGACTTTTACATAAAACAACAGATTTGTGTGGGGGGGGGTGGGGGGGATAATTATATTATTCAAGGCTGAGAAAAAGGGTAATTCGGTCAAACAGTTTAAGAACAGCTGTTCTAGGATATGTTGATATTTATCCAAATCTACTATTCATCCTTCCACCCACACCATATTTCCTGTGCCACAGAACCCGCAGAACGTATTCAAGGCCACTGTTAGGGTTAGCAATCAGTCAGCTATTTTTCTTCAAATGCCTTTTTTCTCTTTAATGTATATTCTGTGATTTTCTTTCTTTTTCTTTCTTTCTTTTTCTTTCTCTCTCTATCTATCACTCTTTCTCCTCCGCCTCTATCCTACACTTATATGCTAGTTTTAATATTCCAATTTTGAAGGCCTCCAACATTTTACTATTCTATAAAGAAAAAATGTGCAATTCCATTTAAGTAGAAAGTACAAGAAGGAACATCTGTCCTCCAGGCTAAAAAAAGTCAGATTGTTTCATCAGGCCAAAGCACTCTGATTTAAAATAATTCAAGCTTATCAAACTGTTCTTTTTCATTCTTTAGATAATGACTTTTGTGTGAGATTGGAGATAAAGTTTTCTTCTGACAGATCTCTGATACAGCATTGTTGTCTAAGCAATATTATATAGACAGTCCCCCATTTACAATTGAAATTGAAATTTTCATCATAAGTTGTTGTCATCATAAGTCAAATTGGACCCAATTTTGCAACAATTTTATAGTGGTCATTAAGCAAATCATATTATTAAATAATTCCAGTTTCCCTAAGGATATCTTGGCAATAAAGATTGCAAATCATGATCACAGGACTGCGGGATGCTTCAATTGGTTGTAAATGCAAGCCAGTTTTCAGGTGCCCAACCTGCAATCAAGTGATCGCAGGGGTAATGTGAAGGTCATAAGTGGAAGTACTGATCGTAAGTCACTTTTTCCAAGACAGTGGCTTTCATAACTTTGAAATGTCATTAAATTAGTGGTTGTGCTTATAATAAGTATTGTGCATACCTGTTTCATTGTCAGCAGAGATTTTCAAGAACTCATGTACAGTTATATGGAAAATGTCTTTTTTAGATCTCACTACTCTAGGAGCTAGGGACAGTTATAGTAGAAATCTTTCATGGTGTTTAAGCTAATTTCCACAGTCAATTAAAATACTCTAGTTGAAAAGAGGTTGGATATTTCAGTAAATCAATGATCAAAAATATACCTCCAATCAACTACAAAGATCCAATCTGGGTCAGTCACCAGGCCAGAGGTTTTGTCTTCTAAGCTTTCAGACTTGTGCTGGAGTCCATCTTCAGGAACTTCTCTTAGCAGAGTGTGTGCTGTTCTGTGTGTGGTATTTATAAGTGACTTTTTAGGTGTTGACTGGATGTGTTGATGGCTGGCTTTTTAGTCATTGTAATTTCCAATGCATAATTATGCATTGTAAAGATTGCTTGGAGGTGGAAAATACTTCCAATATAATCTACCAAATCTCCTGCATGGATTGCCCCTGTGACTATGTAGGACAGATGGGGTGGAAGCTAACCACCAGATTGCACAATACAAGTGAGCGGTCAGAGGAGGAGACCCAAACTCATTGGTAGCCTCACACTGCAGTGAACAAGGACACACATTCAATTTTGCAGCTACTAAGATTGTTCGACGAGCAGGCACAAAACAGCCAGAGACATGAGTGAAGCCTAGGAAATAGCCCCTCATCAGTCAATAAAAGTGCTGATTAACCACCAGCCTATCAAGCACTTAGAAGGAAAGGCCTAGGCAGCACTAGCAAAGGACCGCTAATGGCTTAAAAGCCAACCATCAACAGACCCCAATCAACATCTAAAAATCCACTTACAACACTGGTGTCAAACTCACAGCGTCACATTGCCATTACGTGACATTTTTCCCTTTCACGAAGCTGGGGTGGGTGTGGCCTGTGTGTGACACATCCAGCCCGAGGGCCACCAGTTTGACACCCTGACTTACAACTATAAATACCACACACAGAGCAGCGCACAGCACACACTCTGCTAGAGAGAAGTTCCCTGGAGATGGGCTCCAGCATGAGTCCAAAAGTTCGGAAGACCAAACCTCTGGTCCCGGTGACTGACCCAGATTGGATCCTGGAACATTATTTTAGGACACGTATATTCACCTTCATTCGCAACTATAAAGAACATAAAATAACAAGAAGGGTTTTGGAATGGCCTTAACAGTTCCCAGACATGAGATACAGTACATCCAGAGAACAATTTCAGAGTTAGAAATATTAGCAGGCTTGAGGTAGTATTTGGAAGCAGTTATTCTGCTGAAGGAGGCATTATAAGGAAGAGAATGAAATGGTATCCAAATTTCTGCTTCTGCCATATTCATGGTATTTTTAAACTGTAAGTATTTGCATATAAATAGTAAGTATGTAAATGTACATCTTTACTCTTGTGTCATGTAGAAGTTATGCCCATTTCTGTTTCCTTAAAGATTCATTGAAATATTTTAATGTTAAGAAATAATAATAAAGCAAAACTAGTGAGAGACTCTGTACAAAGTATTCTTCTCAATGAATAGCTTCAATGAACTTTTGGGCATCTAGAATTAAAAAGAAACCTTGCTGAGAAATATAGTTTTTGGGTTTCTATGCCAGAAGCTCCTTTTAGAAACTGAATTTTGGTTGCCCTTCTTTTCAGAATAGTTGTCAATCTTATGTAGCCCACATTTGAATCTTAATTTTCTTTAGTCACTATAACCAGTCTATAAGCCAATATTTCATTCTTGCCTGTAGAAGACCTTTTTCCAAGAGGGGCAGGGACGATGAGTCCTTGAATAAACTTTCACGCAGAGCTAAACCCTAAGCTGAAGTCACTGACTGACCAAGGGAAACTGAAAGGTTGAGGAAGAATTACTGGTTTGACCCTGTGAAAAATTATGACACGCTTTTTACTTTAAGAAGGCTGCTTGTGAAAACCACAGCTCTTCATAGCTGACACATGCTGACCTTAAAATTTCCTGCTCTTTCTCAGAAACTACAAAGAAATGTTAGAAGGCTTTCGTTCTTCTTTTTCTTTGAAACAAGTAGTCAGACTACTTGAGCCACTGTTGTGAAACAGTCAACCTTTAGCTTTAAAGAAAACAGGGGATTTCTCAAGTTTTGTTCCTGACGCACAGAGAAACAGGTTCACTTCTGTTGTGGATTTTTTCTCCATTTTTTCACAATGTGGACCAAAGGTTTACCTGTCATGAAGAATAAATCCTTCCCAGCTGTCTCTTTCCCAATTCTTATCAGCAGACTGTTAAACTTGCATTGCTGTGTCAGCATTTATTAGCACACTAAAACTTTTTTTTCATGAAATAAGAAAAAAAAATGCAGTAAAGCTAACAGTTAATGAAAATAAATGTCAATCATTACAGTAGTGTACTTGGAATATATTTATAGTTTCCTTAAAATACAGATATTTTTAATCTCCAACAACAAATAGCAACCTTTATAGATGTAATGCCAAAAGAACATCATAGTTTTAATTCACATTACTTTATGCTGTGACCGTTAACTTCATTAAGAACAGAACCAAAAGTCCCTTATATCATCTTAGACATTCATTGTTCAAGTATTATATTTCATCTATGTGATCAGCAGAATTTTGTTTGCTAGAATGCAAAATCCATTTGGGTTCAGAATATATATAATCATACTATGATGTTAATTATGACAACATGAAAGAAAATAAAAGCTTCTTTTTCAAAAAAAGTGTTATCTTAAAATCAGTCTTTGATGCCAGACAGCCTATGGAATATGTAGCAAACTTTTAAATTCAAAATGATGAGCTAGGGAAGAATTCCCAGCCTATATTGAAAAATCTAGTGGTTACATAGTTTCCATTCTGGAAAGTGGATGAAAGATTAATTCTTTTATTCACAAGATGACATCTTCCTGATTGTTTGGATACAATTCCTGTTTGTACAACCCACTATGGCAAGTAGTCAAAGATGAGAACTGAAGTTCAAAAGAGTTTAGAGAGCAAGAGATTGTGGAAGTTCATTAATGAATACATATTTTTGAATCGGGGTATGAAACCATTGCTCTCTCCAATAACTCACTGTTATAAACTAGAGATGTGCAATCTTTTTCAAGATAATAGTATACAGGACCTTCAATTGACATGTACGAGTTTAATTTTAATTATTGGATATAATTAAATTATATAAAAACAGTTGCAAAGACTACCTTCCACGTATTTAGCAATTTGCCACTATCATATTTAAAATTGAAATTTATGTCAAGTTTTGAAAGGATTACTACATAGGATACTACACTTCTGGGTATGTGGGAAAATCGCATGGAGCCCTGAAGCCATAAGTTAAGTATCTTCACTCTTAACGCAGTCATCATTCTGATGTTGTCTCCATGCCACATCAAAGTGGTATGCAGACATAATTGCAGTGGTGATTCCAAGTTTTCCATCTTAAACAGATGTGTTATATCATGGATTATTATGAAACAACTGCACTGAATTTAAATCTTTACTAAGTTGCTGCATTGCAAGCATTGTCATCATAGTCTAGCTCTGAATCAATTTTCTGAGAGCTATTCATTTACGGCAAAATGGCAGCAGCCATACCCAACAGGAAGATATCAGTAGCTTTGGTGTAACTCCAAGGCTATCACAAAAAGGAAGAAAAAGTAAATGGGAAAAAAATCCTGAGGAAACAAGTAACAAAGCAATGCTGTGACATTTGAATTTGCTGAATGACCATGATAGTTCAAACAACAAAAACCCAAAAGTATTTTTAGGAGTGAATGGAGTAGAATTATAGGAAAAAAAATATGGAAAAGAGGCACATGGATATAAAGGCACTCAGTTGTTACATTGCTTTGTTCTACAGACGTATTTTAAGTAGAAGATTCTGTCAGTGAAGCAATGTGATCTATGAATTAAATCTTACCTGCAAGCCTTGATTACCAGATAAAAATTACTATTTACCTTATAACATGTCATTCATGGTTCTATGTCAATGGAACCTCAATGAATTTATATATTATCCCATGTATCTTTATATAAAAATACTGGATGGCTTCATAAGCTAATGTATATAAATAATATACATAAAGAAATAGTCTTCAGCCTTCTGCCACTTTTGTCGCCTCTGAGCTATTTTGTTTTCTTTTAAACAGAAACCCCCCCTGCTCCAATAGGCTCTTTTGAGGCCACCTATAAAAGTGAAGGTGGTGTATGAAGAGAATTACAGATTATTACATGCTAAAGTCAAGATTGCTGCTGGTACATAAAGAAGTTTGGGGTGTGGGGTCTTTAATAATATAATGAACATTCAAAGTAAATCCCATGAAGGATATCTTTTTCTGTTGAAGAGTTAATATTAGTTAGTTAGTTGCGAAGTCATGTCCGACCCATTGCAACCCCATGGACAACTTTCCTTCAGGCCTTCATGGCCTCTACCATCCCCCAGAGACCATTTAAGCTCACCCCAACTGCTTCAATGACTCCATCCAGCCACTTCATTCTCTGTTGTCTCCTTCTTCTTTTGCCCTCAATCTTTCCAAGCATTAGGCTCTTCTCCAGTGAGTCCTTTCTTCTCATTAGGTGGCCAAAGTATTTCAGTTTCATCTTCAGGATCTGGCCTTCTAAAGAGCAGTCAGGGTTGATCTCCTCTAGGACTGACTAATTTGATTGCCTTGCAGAACTTTAGAACTTTAGAAGCTGGCAAAGCAAATTAGTTTTTATATTCTGGTGCGGTGCTTTGAGAACACAATAAAGGAAAAGATTGCTTTTTCAGCAGTAAGATGTAGTTTATTTGAACAGAGAGATGCTTTTTTATCTGTCCCATGCTCTTCAGCACTGGTACAGCAGGCACAAAATTAAAATTGCATGAACCCCAATGTTTTGGGGAAAGGTGACTTGGATTCTGCAAGGATGGTAGCTCTATTTGAGGATCACAGAAAAGGCACTCAGGGAACATACTGTAATATAGATTCACCAGGTTAGCAGATTACCTCAGCTGCTTGATCAAGCTATTGTTTATGTCCTTTTCTGTTTTATTCCTGAAGCAAGATGCTCAGAACACAAACACTGATCTCATCTGTTTCACTTTGCAGTTTGTACCTGATTATAGAAGTGTATCACCTCTGTAAATAAGATGGCATGAAATTGTTTCGTGCTAGTGGGATAATGGTACTGAGTGTTCTGTTTCCAAATCAGGAAACAGCAATTTCCTGAGATTTTCCAAAGTAGATAAATGGAGGGAGAATCTGCTCTTTTCTGACTATTGCAAGCTATATAGACTCATATTTTGAATTTTAACCTGAACACTTAAGGAAGTCCCAAATAACATAATCATCCTGCAACTGTTTCTTCCATGATCTTTGCACAAAACTTTTGATGTTTCTACTGAAGCTTGCTACCTCTAGGCTCTTGATTATTCAATCATATGGCAGAGAGTTGAATATTGTTTTGTACTTAATCTACACGACACAAGAAGTCTTACTTTTCTTGCAGTTTTCCAAAATAATCTTGTCAATTATGAGTTGATCCTTTGTCCCTTTGCTGTTCAGGCAATTTCCTTTCTGCTCAAGTGGAAAGAGATTGATTTCAGCTAGATGCTTTTGGATTGCATCAGTTACCACACCAGTTTGTAATTTGAAAGTTGTTGATAAGCAGGTAATTGGCCTGTAAGATGCCTGATGCAGCCTTTTTTTGCTGGATCTTTCATTATCATGGCGAACGCGCAAAGCACGTGCATGAAGGGAACCAGTAGTAAAGGTAAGTAGAACCCACCCCTGGTATGACCATTTTTCACACTTATGACTGTTGCAGCATCCCTCTGGTCATGTGATCAAAATTCAGATGCTTGGCAACGGACTCATATTTACAACAGTTGCAGCATCCCAAATTCATGTGATCACTTTTTGCGACCTTCTGACAGTCAATAGGGAAGCCACATTCACTTAACAACCATATAGTTAACTTTACAACTGAATTGATTCGTTTAACGTGGCAAGAAAGGTCATAAAATGGGGCAAAATTTACTTAACAAATGTCTCACTAAGCAATAGAAATATTGGGCTCAATTATGGTCCCGCATTGAGGACCACCTGTATAAAAAAAAATAATAAAAAGTGCTCTATGACTGTAAAATTCAAACAGACAAACACCTGCCACATAGCAAGACTTAACCATTGTTGATAGGAAAGACAAAAAATCTGCATAGTAGATGTGGCATTACCTAAAGAAAGCAAAATAGAAGACAAAGAAGAGAAAATTACAAATACAAGACTAGTGAATAGAAATAGAATTAAGTCATACTGGTTATTAAGTTGGTCATTACGTGACCATGATCGATTTTATGACCATTTTGCAATGCAGCAGTTATAGAATGAACACTGAAGTTGCTAAATGAACCCATTCCAAAGGGGGGGGGGAGAGGGGGGAGTCATCAATTGCTCAAATGGCCATAAATGCAAGTCATGCACCCAAAATATGATCACATGACCATTGGGGGTGAGGGAGGTGTTATGTCCTAATATGGAACCCTTCTTTTGCATACCCGCCACTGATTGGCTAATCAAGCAGTGGGAAGTTTAAACTACTGTCACTGGCCGGCCAGGCTGCTGGAGCTCTATATAAGAAGAGCCCCAGCAGCCAGCCACTGTTCTTTCACTGAGTTTGCTCTTAAATAAAGTTATGAATGGACCTCACTGTCACGTCTTTCTTCAACCAGCGCCTAATCTAACACTGGTGACGAAGGTAAACTGACTACAACGATTTCACCTCGTGGGCACAATCGCCATCTTGATCACCAGCTCCAACTACCTCGTGGACGATCGACTTCAACCGCAAACCATTCTAGACGAAATGGCTTCGAACCAGCACCCAGCTATTGCTCCCTTCAACCCCAACAATGAAGATTGGAAAGCATTTATGATCACATTCTGCCAGTTCCTGGAGGGAAACAGCTACCTGGACATACCAAACAATAGGAAAAGGGCACTATTCCTTTCCTATTGCTGCTCAAAGGTACTGAAAATGGCGATCACATTGCTATCGCCAACAGACATTGAAACGGTTACCTGGGACAAGCTACAGGAGACCCTCCAGGAACATTATGCCCCCATCGCAACTCCCATCGCATGCAGGTATGAGTTTTACCACAAATACCAAAGAGAGGGAGAATCCATCAAAGATTTCATTGCTGCTCTCAGGGAAATCACCACGAACTGTGATTTTGCGCCTGAGAGCATGCTGAGAGACAGAATCGTGCTTGGGATGAGGCACTTATCCCTCCAGAAGAAACTCCTTAGCCGACACAAAATATCATTCAAGGAGGCAATCGAAGAAGCCATAGCTGCGGAGTCTTCCGACAAAGCAGCGCCCGAAAACTGTCCACCGCACACACAATGAGCCTCAACACAATATCAAGGTCTCCGATTCTGAACTAGAGGATGACATATCCATCCACCGGGTTTTCAAAACCAAAAAGTCTGAAAACCGCAAAGATAACTTCCAGGAAATCTGCTGCGCCAGCTGCATGGGGCTCCATGCATGCTCTAAATGCCGGTTCAGGGATGCAGTCTGCAGGCAATGCCAAAGAAAAGGTCTCATCACCGAAACTTGCAGAGCATCGAACTCCACTCCAGCCCAGGGAAGATACCAACCCGGAGGGAAGCAAAGCTCATCAAAACCTCAGAGCTACAGAAGCAGACGAGATGAAGAGAAACATCCTGAGGTGAGGAGCATCAATAGAACAACGGTCAGCCATTCCGATGCTTGCAATGGCGACAAGTAACACATGGCCGTGCATGTAGAGGGGACGCCATGTTCTATGGAGCTGGACACCGGCTCCTACTTCACCATCATGTCATGGAGGGAGCTGAAAGGCCTGAAGCCTGAAGCCTATCACCTGAAGCCCTAGCAAATCCGCTAAATGACGTCTTTAATGGCAGCTTAGGTAAATTCAAAGGCAAATCAATTTCCTTCAATTTGGACAAAACTGTAATCCCAATTAGGCTTAAGCCCCGCAGAGTTCCCTTTGCTCTCCTGCCCAAGGTCAATGAGCAACTAGACAAATTAATTGCACAGGGCATCCTGGAACCAATTGATCACGCCGCATGGGAAACTCCTATAGTCACACCCATGAAGCCTGATGGATCGATACACATCTGCGCTGACTATAAGTGCACAATAAACAAAGCACTGCAGCAAAGTGCGTATCCGGTTCCAGTAGTGCAACATCTGTTGCACTCCCTGGGAAATGGGAACATATTTGCCAAATTAGATTTGGCTCAGGCATATCAACAATTACCAGTAGATGCCAAAACAGCGGAGGCGCAAACAATCATGACACCCCGGGGCGCATTCAAATGTAACCGGCTCCAATTCGGAGTCAGAGTGGCCCCAGAGATATTCCAGAGCATGATGAAATGCCTCCTACAAGGCATTCCAGGGGTGGTGCTGTACTTCGATGATGTACTTAGGGAACTCAAGGACACAACCTTTGGAGAGGCTCAGGCGAACATTGAGCTAATTCCAAAAGAAAGGGTTGCAGTATAGAGAGAAAAGTGCAAAATCAGAGACAAACAGGTCAAGTTTCTGGGGTATTTAATAGAAGGGCCAGGCATTCACCCCACTAAAGATAAAATTAGAGCAATTAAAGAGGCTCTGGCTCCAAAAAACAAATCCGAGCTGCAGGCCTTCTTAGGATTACTTAACTTTTATAGCATATTCCTTAAACAGAAGGTGACAATTGCTGAACCACTCCACTGGCTACTGGGCAAAGCGGCAGTTTGGACATGGCGCTTTGGACACGCATTCCAGGCGATAAAAGACCTACTTTCGTCAGAAGCATCCTCATACAGTATAATGAGACCTTACCACTAGTCCTGACCTATGATGCATCTCCCTATGGAGTCAGCACAGTCTTAAGCCACAAACTCCCTAATGGATCCGAGGCATCCATCGCTTATTACTCCAAAACACTCTCCGCACTGAAAGAAACTACAGTCAGCTAGATAAAGAAGCTTTAGCCACCGTAGCAGGTATTAAAAGATTCCATGAATACCTGTACGGCAGAAACTTCCAGCTAATCACGGACCACAAGCCTCTGTTAGGTCTGCTGGCTGGGAACCAGCAAACCCCAACATTTATGTCATCCAGAATGACACGCTGGTCAATCTTCCTATCCGGCTGTTCCTACCAGCTAACACACCGACCGGGCAAGGACATATGCAATGCAGATGCCCTCAGCAGATGTCCCCTCAACGAACTGGTGATCAACCCAGCGCCCACACACAGCTTGTTCCTGATTAACGTGGGGAACAACTGTCCAGTGACATCAAATAACGGCGCCGACCAGACGAGGAAGGATAAGACGCTAGCTCAGGTCATGAACTGGCTGCTGAGGGGATGGACGCAAGGGAAAGTGGGAGAAGGGTTCTGCCCCATACATCAAAAGGCAGACAGAATGGTCAGCTATAAAAGGATGTCTACTTTGGGGAGAGAGAGTCATCATCCCGAACCAACTCCAGAAACAGACTTTAGAGACACTTCGTACCGGATACCCTGGCATCGTTCGTATGAAAGCATTGGCAAGAAGCTACCTGTGGTGGCCCAAGCTGGACCGGAACATCACCGAATGGGTTGCCAGGTGTACACCTTGCCAAGAAACTCGTCCTGCACTCCCCTCCCCAGTCTCCACCAAGAGAATGGGAAACACCGAGAGGCCCCTGGTCCCAGATACATATAGACTTTGCAGGCCCCATGGTAGGGAAATCCTTCCTAATCATAGTGGACGCTGATTCTAACTGGCTGGAAGTCATACCCATGTCACAGACCACCACAGAGGCTACCATCAAGGCCCTGCGAAAACATTTGCTACACATGGCTTACCGGACTTACTGGCGTCCCACAACTGCCTGCAGTTGACATCTAAGACTATGGAAACATTCCTAGCCAAACTGGGTGTATGACATGTGTTGGTGGCATCCTATACCTGGCCGGAATGGTCAGGCTGAGAGGATGGTGAGACTCACGAAGGAGACCCTCACCAGAATGGGCACAGGAGACTGGCAGGAAAAAATAGACAAGTTCCTGCTAGTAAAACATATCACGCTGCATGCCACAACCCACAGAAGCCCAGTGGAACTTTTGATGGGAAGGAAGCTCAGGTCACAACTGGACCGACTTCACCCCCAATACAACCCTGAGACACTGCTAGACTCTACCCATTTAAACTAGGGGACCCAATATTCGCACTTAATCACAATGGGTCCCCGAAGTGGGTAAGAGGCAGAGTTGAGGGAATTACTGGTCCCAAATCCTACCGGATCGAACTAGAAGATGGCCAAATATGGAGAAGGCACATTGACCAGCTCTGTCGGAGATGGGGAGAAACCAAGGATCAGACGATGGAGGAATCAAACCGCCCGGACAACCGCGAACCGGTCCTGCCGCCTACCCACTATGACAGCTTCTCAAGCCTGGAAACAGACTTTGCAGACTTACCTGTATTCTTCAGACCTTGCCCGAGAAGCCCATCAATGGCAGCAGCAGAACCAGGAGTGGAAGTCCCGTGTCGTAATCCTCTGCAACAATCCAGAAGGGACAGAAATCCACAACCGCAAAGTAACCCACAGAGTGAGGCCGGAGGCGCTAGGCTGGACCCAGCGCCATCGACGGCAGAGTTCCAGGAGATTCCAAGGCAAGAACCAAGAGGAACGGAAGATCCAGCTGTCCTGGTCAAAGTCCCAACAGCGACTGAACCACGCAGGTCCAGTAGGACTGTACGGCACCCCGCCTACCTGCGCGACTATGTCAGTAAAATCTGGTCGCGATTGGACAATGCTCTGTCTGGGAGGGGAGGGGTGTTATGTCCTAATATGGAGCCGTTCTTTTGCATACACGCAGCTGATTGGCTAATCAAGTGGCGGGAAGTTTAAACTACTGTCATTGGCCGGTCAGGCTGCTGGAGCTCTATATAAAAAGGGCCCTGGCAGCCAGCCACCGTTCTTTCACTGAGTTTGCTCTTAAATAAAGTTCTGAATGGACCTCGCTGTCATGTCTTTCTTCAACCAGCGCCTAATCTAACAGGAGGTGCCATCATATTTTGAATCCAGGTTATAAATATCTTATTTTGAGTTCATTGTAACTTTGAATAAGTAACTAGGCATAAATTGAGGAATACCTGTAATTTATCATGTCCTTGCAGTTTCCACTTTAACTGGTTCCTGAATGCAGAGCATGAGTAACTGTGCCTGTGAATTCTAACATATCAAAGTAATAGGCAGCAAAAATCTAGGGGGCTATTAGAGCAGTGATTCTCAACCTGTGGGTCGGGACCCCTTTGGGGGTCGAACAACTCTTTCACAGAGGTCACCTAAGACCATCGGAAAACACATATTTCCGATGGTCTTAGGAACTGA
>JANHFM010005446.1:5339-15474 GCA_032468115.1 Grayia smithii | reverse complement strand
CCAATGAATGGATGAGCAACACCCACTCCTGGCTGATGTCTCCAACCTATGAGAAGGAGCGTATCAGGTAAGACCAATGCCCCTTTTATAATTTGGGCATTAATTAAAATTATTTGATTTATCTCTGTTGCTGTTTTGCTGTTTATCCCTTTTTTGTTATGTATATATTTTGAACTTCTGAACTTACTTACAAAAGAGTGTATCTAAGCATTTCAATGTTGTGTTTTTTGAAGAGGCAAAGTAGTTCAATAAATAATTTTATATATTCAGTTGATTGTTGAAGACTTTTTTTTGACTTCCGTCTACTTTTCCATATTCAGAAGGAAGCCTCAGGCTTTCTTGGGGTTTGCCTCCAAGCTGTATATACAGCTGTTCTAATGCATGCAAGCAAACTCCTATTCCCTTGTGCTTTTTAATAGCTTTCTAACAGCTTTTGTAATTTAAATGATCTACTATTAATTTGACAGTTGATTTGTGGACTCTTTAGAATAATTCTGTAGTTCAATCATTTTATTTTGATTGACTTAAAAAAACTTCCATGCGTCTTTAGCTCAATACAATAAAAGCATAGCAGACACAACTATGGGAAATAAGGAATAGAACATAAGCAAGTCTGAAATTATCAGCAGGAAGCCCTCTTACATTTCATATTTAAAATTAACACTTGAGAAAATTAAACTTTCTTTGTGTTTTGTTCAAGTAGCACAGACTTTGATACCTACCTAAATTTAAAAAGTTTATATATGTATAGAAGAGAGAGGGGGTTGGAGACAGAAACCATCCATAAGGATGAGAAGGGAATTATTATATCAAAGATGGTGCTCTAACCACTACACTATCCTGCCACTCATGATGCAGGCAGGATTCACTTAATGGCACAACCAAGCAGCTGGCACTGTGCATAGAAATATCTATACAGAACATATCTAGACCTACTAAATCTAAGTGACAGATTCCGTGTGGAAAAAGCTGTGGAAAATAAGAGGGCTAAGATCCTGTGAGATTTCTATGACTAAATAGACAGACAGATACCAGCCAATCAACTAGTCATTGTGGTAGTAGTGAAAGACCAGAACACAGTGGTGTTATATCTATATCTATCTGTCTGTCTATCTATCTATCTATCTAATCATGCCAAGTTATAGCAACCTTAGGAAGAAAGACTATGAGAAACTGGAGAAGTAACAGGGCCTGAAGGAGGAATAGGATATGGAAAATAAAGGCCAAAGTGGTCTCAGTGGTGATAGGAATACTCAGGTCTGTGATTTTAATTTGGGAGAGTGGCTCCAACAGATCACAGGAACAATGTCAGAGCTCTCTGTCCAAAAGAGTGCAATCTTATGAACCAGCAGTCACCAATTGGTGGTCCACTGATGGTCTGCGAGAAAATTTTGATGGTCTGTAGGAAAATTATTTGCATTTTTTTATATTGTAGTAAATACTATTTATCTTTTTAAAAAATTCATATTGGTGGTCCGTGGGATTTAAAATTATGAATTTAGTGGTCCCTGAGGTCCAAAAGATTGGTGATCCCTGCTATGAACCACTAAGATACTACACAGAACCCTCAAAGTCACAAGCCTCTGATAGAGGACCTGAGATTGAGGAAGGCATAATACACCCATAAGGGTGAGAAGGAGAGATATATACAGTGTGTGTGTGTGTGTGTGTGTGTGTGTGTGTGTTTGTATATGTATTTCTGAACATGAATATGAACATATAGTGTTATAATTACAAAATAAATAAATATATTAGTATATAGATATATACCAATATATATATTAGCCTTTTAAAGAAGTTTCATAAAGAACTAAACTAAATTTAAATCATGCAAAAGGAGAATTACAACTATACATCCCAAAAGAGAATAAAATTGAAAAGGTTAAAAGGTAATAAACATTAAGGAATCAATAGTACAACTGGTTAATATTTTTTTAAAGTATGCTTAACAATATGAATTTAAATTTTGACCAAACATTTAAATTAAAATGACCTTAAATTGGGAGACAGGGTGCCTGCCTAAAATACATGAATGAATGAGTATTTCTATATATCTATGCAAACACACATACACAGACATTGTGCATTTGTAGTAAAACTGATCTGATATTAGATTAAAAAGTTTTACCCAAAAATGAAAGAGAAGATGCTTATTTCTGGCTTAAACTGGAAATTTAAAGTGAGCAACCAGTCTTGCTGCCCCAAGGCAAGAACTGCAGTCTGCAAGTGTTCTACATGAAGTGGTAGAAGAAAATTATCTAGTCTTTCCAAACTTGACTCATTGGGATGTGTTGGGATTGTATCTTCTGGGAATTCTTGTAGTTGCTATTGCAACAGCTGGAGGCCCTCCGGCTGAGAGCTGCTCCATTAGGCTTACCAGAAAGGGGCTCACAAGATGTTGTGTATACAAGTTTACTGGTCCACATGGTTACAGTATTCACAATGAGGGATCAAGTACAGTTTTCTATAGATGAAGGCTTCTTTTCCTCAAAATGGCAGCCCTAAGGGTTCTTAATAATTATGCATAATGGAAAAAAGTCAGCTGACACTGACTAAATTCACAATGATGGTTGTTGCCTTTATAACATACAGAATAGAGAGAAATAAAAACAAGACAGAGGAAACAATTGACTTTGGCTAAGTGGGCTAAAGTGAACTAAAGGATGCCAGGGAATCATATTTAAAGCGAAGTATAATTCATACCTGCTGCATTCTGTCGATGCAACTTTTAGAAATAGGTTTTAACACTCCAAATACTCTTTTAGAAATGAATTTCAGATGACATTTGCAATATATGATAAAACAACAGGACTAAAATATTTGAACAAGAAATGTAAAAATTTTAACAAACCCGTTATCACCTTCGCAAAGAAGGTATGGGGAGGCTTGATAGCTCCACTGAGAGAAGCACTAGTGGAAGCTTTAGTTCTTGGTAGAATCACTTGTACTGGTATAGAGTCACTTTAGATAGTGAGAGGGTGACATATGAATTTAATCAATAATTAAAATACTTGAAAGGACAGGTGGAAGCTAAGTGCGACTCATTAGTGGAGATACGAACAGTATCTTTCTTTCTTTGACAAATTAAGCAAAGTTCTGGCGCAGCTAATGGAAACCTAGCAGAATTTCTTGAATTTCATGTCCTGATGTTATTAGTCATCATATGTGAGAATCTCAACCTACAGATGATGATGATGATGATGATGATGATGATGATACTGTTAGTTCTACACCTTTTCACTCAAATAAATCTAAGTGGCTTAGAAGTCCATAATAACAACAAACATCATATTGCACAACAGAATAACCAGTAAGAGTATATATGAAGAATAAGAGTGCAAAAATAGAATACAATAATACTATTTGAGCACCTATCATTCATTTGGTTAATATACTAACATTTCTCTTAAGCTCTTCTTCCCGCAAAGCATTATGAACAACCAGGTCTTTAATGATGTCTGAAATATCAAGAAGGGGGAAACTGCTCCTATTCCTAAATTCCACAAGAAAGAACCCCAACAAAGAATGCTTATCTTCAAGCTCTCTCCAATGCATGGGGATGAAGGGTGTGTGTGTGTCATATGATGAAGAATGTTGGCATGCATGACCTAAATGTGGTCATTTAAAAATGTCATTCTTTCAGAATGGGAGGGAGCTCTGTACATTTTGAATGTTTAATGGATATTGTAAATAGGAAGGAAGATGAACAGCTATTGGCCAGAAAGAAAAGAGGATGAGTAGTAGATGTTGCAGCATAAAACCACATGAAGAAATGATGAGGATAAGGAAAAGCATGGATGGAAGTTCAGGAACAAGTGTAGTTTAGTTTCTGGCAGGGAATGGTGGCAGAGTTTACCGTCTGTTCAGAGTACTGAACTGTTACCCAGTATATCGAGAATTATGTTGTTTTGCCAAGATTATTAAATAATCCAAATGGTGATGCATAAGTAAGTTTAAAAAAATAGACAAATTTCAGCAGAAATGCTTTGGTAAGAATTATATTACTAGATTTTTTAAAAATAAAATTTTAATTATACTTTTTATACTATTTTAATAAAACTGCTGAAATAAATAAAATTTGCTTTATCCAACAAAAATGCTACTGTCTCTGTTTATCCTATACTTTGCTTCTCTGATTTGAAATTTTTAATCATTTCTGAGTTACCGTAAATTCTGGCGTATAAGACGACTTTTTAACCCATTAAAATCTTCAGATAAGTGAGGGGTCGTCTTATACGCCGGGTACTGACCTTGCAAGATGCATGGCTGGCAAACTCTTTATTTTAACTGGAAAAGTTGGGGGTCGTCTTATATGCCCAGTCGTCTTATACGCCAGAATATACAGTAATTAGATTAATTTATAGTGTTTTGCCAAGGAATTTGAGCAAGAAAATGCGTAATCTTCTGTAAATTGCTTTACTACCGGTACATATCATGATGTATTTGCAGTTTGCAGTTTCCCCCAAATAAATCTCTACTTTACTTCCATTGATTTTGTTGTACACTGCCTAGAGTCCCTTTGTAAGGGAGATGGGCAGTTCTTATATATGATAAATAAATAAAAATAAAGTTTATAATATAAAGTTTAGGTACTAAAAAAAGACATAATCATAATGGTAATTTTTTGAATTTTTATTTCTATCTTGCAGTTTTTGGTGAAGATCTACATGCCAGCTTATATTTTGTCAATGCATCTTTGCAAGAGGTAGTGTTTGCTAGCACCACGGGGACATTGGTACCCTGTCCAGCAGCAGGAATCCCCCCTGTGACGCTCAGATGGTACCTAGCAACGGGCGAGGAGATCTACGATGTCCCAGGGATCCGCCACGTCCACCCTAATGGCACTCTCCAAATTTTCCCTTTCCCTCCTTCAAGCTTTAATAACTTAATCCATGATAACACTTACTATTGCACAGCTGAAAATCCTTCAGGGAAAATCAGAAGTCAGGATGTTCACATTAAGGCCGGTAAGTTTCTCAAATATTGTTGCTAAAAGTTTTTCAAAGGCCTGAATTACAGCATGACTTGAAATAGTGACTTTCGGGTATATTTGACTCTTACAATAACTAGATAGAATGTTTGGATGATTATAGGAGCTGAAATTCAGCACCAGAAACTTACAGTAGACAACATTACAGCCTAAAGAAATGAATTAGTTCTTGTTCAAAAGTATCTAAGTGAGATCACTCATATGTAGAATGAGGGCAGGAGTTGATCAGCAGTATTGTGGATTAAGTAGCAGAAGTTAGATGGGAATTGAAGAACTGATTAAAAAAAAGTATTCTTTCAGAAAAAATTGATATGAGTTTTAAAGAAGGATTTAGAAGATAGAAAAGTACCAAATCAGAACCTAAAAAGATTAGAATAACACTGAGAGAGCATACGTAGTCAGAAATTCATTATTTAATATGAAGCAAAACTGGGAAGGTGTTTTTGACCTTCTCCTGATGCATTACCTCACTGTTAATTCTATCCTATGCAAAGAAACTAGTACACATGTACACATGTTTAGACCATCAGCATAGTGGGTGGACCTAGCAATAATCATGATGGGGATCTTAATAATAACTTTACTAAGTAATTAATTAGTTAAATATAGTCCATATATTATCTAAGGAAGTAGCTATCATTATTACTAAAGTGTTTTATATGCAAATTCTGGAAAGCTGGGGTACATGAACTAATTGTTTAGTTTGGGTTCTGCTGTATCTTCTTTGAACAACTATACCAGCTATACAATAGCAAGAAAGAAGTGAAGCAGCTATGCATCTAATATTATCTATTTTAAGCATTCAGAAAATTATATAATGATTATAGTGTTATCTACTGCATGACATTCTTTAAAAACTTTAAATTATTGAATAGGAACTTCATTTGATGGAATTTAAATCTATTTAATAGATAAGAGGATAGGAGAAAAAATGAGCCATAAAAATATCTGAGTTAATCTGAATTTTCAGAAATTAAGGAATTACAACTCTATGATACTTCATTACTTTAGAATATTAATAGGGACTGCATTAATAGGGACTGCATAGGGCCTTTCAACTATGGTGCTGGAGAAGACTCCTGGGAGTCCCTTGGATTGGAAGGCAATCAAACCCGGTCAGTCCTACAGGAGATCAACCCTGAGTGCTCTATAGAAGGCCAGATCCTAAAGATGAAACTCAAATACTTTGGCCACCTAATGAGAAGGAAGGAGTCACTGGAGAAGAGCCTAATGCTGGGAAAGATTGAGGGCAAAAGAAGAAGGGGACGACAAAGACTGTGGTGGCTGGATGGAGTCACTGAAGCAGTCGGCGTGAGCTTAAATAGATTCCTGAGGATGGTAGAGGACAGGAAAACCTGGAGGAATGTTGTCCATGGGATAGCGATGGGTCGGACATGACTTTGCAACAAACAACAATAGCAACTGCATTACAACCACTGTGCCACCGTGGCTCCTATGTAATTTAACTTGTAGCATTTGTAATGTTTTAATAAGTCAAAAATAGGGAGATTTGGGGTTTGAAGGCAAACAGATTTGAATCATTTTCGGGTACCTGCAGCAGGTTCTATCCCATTTTTGAGATGTAGAAGTAACTTTAGACTTGGAAGTTTATGGTCCTCAAGATTTTGCAAGGGTATATATTTTTTTATTTTAAGATTGTGAGTGGCATATGGTGACAGAAAGAAAGTGCCAAAGATGATCTCCCATCCTGGGTGTGATTGTGAACGCCGTGAAATAGAGTGGCCTCCCGTGGATTTAATGTCAATATGATCGTGCATCATAAATCTTATATAAATGAGCATCTATACCAGGGGTGGGTTCTACTTACCTTTACTACCGGTTCTGATGATGCGCCTGCTTTGCCCATGATCGGCGGGTGCAGGTGCAAAACATGCGTCTCTGCCAAATGCGTGCTCCGCGCATGCATAGTAACCTTTTTTGGGAAAAAAAACCTCCAAAAAAAGCATTCTGCGCATGCGCAGAGCACGCGGAGTGCAGAGAACCGTAAGTATGAGCACGCGGGTGGGCCCAGCTCCTGGTCACGGAGAACCGGTTCGGTGACATCACAGCGTCACTGCTATCGGATCGCACGAACCGGCCCAAACCGGGAACAACCCACCACTGATCTATACCATATTATTGATCTAAACCTATGAATAATGTGTTGCAGAACTTGGGTATGTCAAGTTTAATGAAAAGAAGGACTAGAGGAGACACGATAGCAATATTCCAATATTTGTGGGGGCTCCTACAAAGACTAGATGGTCAAACTATTTTTGGAAGCACCAAAGGCAGGGCACCAAACAGTGTATGGAAACTAACCAAGGAGAAAAGCAACCTAGAACTAAGGAGAATATTTCCTAATGGTGAGAGCAATCAACTAATGGAATAGCTTAACCTTCAGAAGTTGTGGGTTCTCCATCACTGGAGGCTTTCAAAAACAGACGGGACAACTAATTGTCTGAAGTGGTATAGGGACTCCTGCTCGAGCAGGGGGTTGGACTAGAAGACCTCCAAGGTCCCTTCCAACTCTATTATTCTGTGTTCTATTCTGTTTCTATACATATGTAGGGTTCTCCTGACAGACGAAATTGGTAGGGAACAAATTCTTTAAAAAAAAACTTGAAAATCGAGTTCTGATGTTTTTGCTGAAGTTTTTGTGACGATCACAGAGAAGTGCACAATTAAGCTGCAGGGAACTGTTAAGTGTCTAAATACAGTACACAAAACGTTGTTTAGCAATGATGTGAGTGTCATTTATTTGCCAATGACTTCACAAAGAAGTTAATACTTCATTAACTTCATAAACTAGAGAGCCGAGGTGGCGCAGTGGTTAGAGTGCAGTACTGCAGGCTACTTCCGCTGACTGCTAGCTGCAGTTCAGCAGATCGAATCTCACCAGCTCAAGATTGTTTCAGCCTTCCATCCTTCCGAGGTGGGTAAAATGAGGACCCAGATTGTTGGGAGCAATATGCTAACTGTGTAAACCACTTAGAGAGGGCTGTAAAAGCACTATGAAGCGGTATATAAGCCTAAGTGCTATTGCTATTGCTAACTTCTTAGTGGCAGTCCCCATTAGCTGTAGAACCTTTGGTTAATGGAGAAGAATGATGAAAATAATAGTTTAACATTGGGCTAAATTATTTCAAAGGGATACAGTGGTCTAGTGGTTAAGACACCTGGGCTTGTTGACTGAAGGGTCAGCAGTTCGAGACCCAAGTAGCATGTGATGGGATGATTAATCAGTGGCGGGTTTCAAAATTTTTTACTACCGGTTCTGTGGGTGTGGTTTGGTGGGTGTGGCATGGCTTGGTGGACATGACTTGGTGGGCATGGCTTGGTGGACATGACTTGGTGGGCATGGCTTGGTGGGTGTAGCAGGGAAAGGATACTGTAAAATCTCCATTTCCTGCTGATCAGCTGGGACTTGGGAGGCAGAGAATAGATGGTGGCAGGGCCAGTCAGAATTTTTACTACCGGTTCCACGAACTATTCAAAATTTCTGCTACCAGTTCTCCAGAACTGGTCAGAACCTGCTGAAACCCACCTTTGGATGAGTTTCCATTCCTGCCCCAGCTTCTGCCAACCTAGCAGTTCAAAAGCACACAACACGAGTAGATAAACAGGTACCACTTCGGTGGGAAGGTAACAGTGTTGTCTATGCCATGGTATATAGTTATGATGGCCACATGACCACAGAAGTGTCTTTGGACAACACTGGCTCCCTTGGCTAGGAATCAGAGCTGAGTACCACCCCTCGAGTTGGATATGACTGGACAGGGGACACCTTTACCTATTTTAAAAAATTATTTCAACTATATGTATCCTTATAATATCATTTGTATTACTGCTTTGCCAGCTGTGAAAGCTGTTAATGATTGTGTACAACATTTCGGAAAGGAAAAAAAAAAAGAAAAACACAAGAATTTCATCATAAAACATTTAAGAAGAGTAATATCCATCATGGATATTAAAGGACATTAAAAGTACTGAAATGATTTAAAAAGTATTTTTAATGTAAAACGCAAAATAAAAAGAAAATGGAAAAACACATCACAGAAAACGAGTCTAGCCTGCAGCATTTAAACAGAAAAGAAAACCCCAGAGTACTAGAAAATATACTGAATTATTTGTTCTCTATCATGGATAGAGTATATTACAGGCTGCAAAGTCTTGTGCTTACATTTGAAGGCACCAGGTTAGAAAGGGTAATCTAATGAGTGACTTCTAAATTATGCAAATGAAATGCACTGCAAAATTATCTATTAATTGTCAATTAATCTAGTGGATTTTCTGGGAGTTAATTTCATTTTAAAACAAGAGTTTCTATGTGTGCCCGTATGGAAGTGTTTGCATCCATATATGCATAGTGCATATAGCAGATACCTTTCTTCTTGATTTCTAATGGTTTTCTAACTTTGATTTATGATATGACATAAGGGTAGAAGGATTTCCTCTTTTAATCAGAGATGACATATAAGAAGGAAAGTAGATACAGCTTTATGTTCCTTTTTTTCAAAAGTCACTATCTTGTGTGCTTCATAAAAGCTATACACTGGCTGAATGTTGCAACGCAGGGTTTGCCAACATTCCTCTGAATTCAAAATTGTTCTCCAGCTTGGCAATGCTCTTTTATCCCATTCCATTTCCTATTCAAAAAAGCATCACATAAATGTGCTTATGTTCATGCTCAATATTTTGTTGTGTTCTTATTGCATTAAGGCACTTTGAAATAACAACTACTCTGATTAGTCTCCAGGAATGTGATATTGCTTACAAAAAACAACAAGGAAGGAAGGAAGGAAGGAAGGAAGGAAGGAAGGAAGGAAGGAAGGGACAGACAGTGCCTGTCTTTGGTTGTTGTACTTTCAGTACAAGGGGCTGCCCTTGAGGTGTACCCGGAGGCTCCAGTTAGTTCAGAATGAGGTCGCGTGGGTAGTTACGGGGGCTTCCCGTTACTTCCGTGTGACACCTCTCCTGCGCGAGCTGCACTGGCTACCGGTACTTCTCCGGATTTGCTTCAAGGTGCTGGTTTTAACCTATAAAGCCCTGCATGGCATCGGCCCAAGGTACTTGCAGGACCACCTTCTGCCTTTATCCCACCGCCCAGTGCGCTCACACAGGGCTGCCCTCCTCAGGGTACCA
>JANHFM010005445.1:52497-63275 GCA_032468115.1 Grayia smithii | reverse complement strand
TGTTTTCCGATGGTCTTAGGCAACCCCTGTGAAAGGGTTGTTCGACCCCCAAAGGGGTCCTGACCCACAGGTTGAGATCCACTGCCTTAATGATTGCAGCAAAAATGGTCACAAAATTGGGCATGACTCACTTAACTACCAGCTCATTTAGCAACGGACATTCTGGCTTCAAGGACTAATTGTAATTTCCAACTGAAGGCTACATTTGCCCAATGAAAGAATGTTGGGGCCCTACTCCTACTAACAGTAGATGCAGCCAGGGCAAAAGTTAAATCTGGTTTGATGAAATTTACATTCACGTATAATCAATATGCTTACTGTTACTGTCACAATAATACACACAATCTGGTAAAATGTTTTGAAATCACACCCAGGCTACCAAAGGCCACAAGCTTTCCTGATTTCAGATGAAACTTTGGTGCTTTTAGCTTTTGCCATGTCTGAAATGCCTTCTCGTCCTCTTTTTAAGAGCCTCTAATGCCTTGGGGTCCTTAAGTTAACATTGCACATTGTCAAACTCTCTACTCTCACAGCCAATCATGTGATTTTACAAACATTTAATCTGTCTTCTGTCAGGCTGGAGCTAGGGATTAATGGCAAAGTATATTCAGATGCAATTTTGAAACAAAAGATCCATAGATGCATGTATAGAAACTTTCTCCGCGATTACTACTGTCTCATTCAAGTAATGAGAAACAACAATATGTGGGAAAGTGATATTTGACACTGAAATGCTTCTATTAGCTTCCACTCTTGGGACCAGTTCAGAGGATACAAGATTCATTTCAGGTCACCTGTTGGTATGAGCTCCCCCCCCCCCATCCTGTTCCCCCACTCTTAGAGATGATAATCACTTTAATTTTGCCACACCATAGTCCTCACGTATCATTTCTCAACAGCGAAGTAGCTCAAAATTGCAAAAATATAGCATGCTGTAGGAAAATGGTGCTGAATTTCTAACTTGAGAACCGTCAAGCAGGCTCAAGACCTGGTCCCCTCCTCATCCCACCCACACCAGCCAGCCGTGGGCTTCCCAAATGAAGCCAGAAAACAAATAAAAACCATTTTAAAATGCCTCACAAGTCACTTTCTTTTCTGGAAGTTTCTTTCCCTTCTTTTTCTTAAACTGAAGGGGCAGAATTTGTCATTTTTACATAGCACAAACCACTGCCAACTCAGGGGCCTTTGGGTTTGGCTCAAGCTGTTCACCCATTTGATAGGTCTTGTTCAAGGACACCAATGTATGACCATTCAAAGCCTCTTCTAATTGCTGGATGATCTGTATTCTATCCACTTATGTATGAATAAGGAGTCAAAGTAAGAAGTGACGTTTTAGAGAGTCAGGGCTATGCTGCCCAGAAGAGATGTGAGTGTCGTATTTTTATTTATATGGATTTCAATGGAGGCCCATCTCAGCAGTGTGACTCTGGGCAGCTAACAGGAATTCAAATTGCAACATGAATACAGTGTATATGAAACAGACACACACACAAAATATTCCCAGCCAACCAGCACAAAGTGGCTCTTGAACACATCATTCACCAATAGCATAATCTTGTAAATATTTAGGCTGAATCAGTGCATTGTGAGCATCTCCTTAAGTACAGAGCATTTTGGATTTATTGACATCATTTTCAATCTCCATATTCAGTCCATGGTGGGTGCGGGGAGTGGAGCATCAGTGTACCATCTCTATGTGGATAACGGAGATTACATCTATGGGGATAATCTATGGGGATAATGCCAGAATATAAAAAGTGACATGGTTTTCAAAGGTCACACAAATTTCTTATGGCACTAGGTGACATACAGGTAGGCCTTGACTTACAGCAGTTCATTTAGTGACCATTCAAAGTTTACAACATCACTGAAAAAAAAGAGATCTATGACCGTTTTTCACACTTACAACCATTGCAGCATCCCCATGGTCAAAATACAGATGCTTGGCAATTGACTCATATTTATGACGGTTGCAGTGCCTAGGAGTCACGTGGTCACCTTTTGTGACCTCCTGACAAGCAAAGTCAGTGGGGAAACCAGTTTCACTTAACAACTGTGTTACAAATTCACCAACTGCAATGGTTTCACTTAACAACTGTGGCAAGAAAAATCGCAAAATGGAGCAAAACTCACTTAACAAATGTTTCACTTAGCAACATAAATTGTGGACTCAATTGTGATCGCAAATTGAGGACAACCTGCATTTTGATGTTTTGTTTTCGGTAGTTGCTGTTTAACAAAAATGTTGTTATTGTTTGTTATTCCTGCTAGCATTACTATACTCTATGTATTTGTGACCCTACCTATAGCCACTATGAGGAAACACAGTTGAGAACAATGAGGCTTATTGCTATATAAGATTGCATGGTAAAAGAAAATATGCATATCAGAGAAGAAACTGTACATTTAAGATATGTGTATAAGAAAGAAAAAATAAAAAACTTAAAAAAAACACAACAAAAAGATTGCATGGTAAATCTATAAGTCTTATCTCCATACATTGGATTTACCTGGAAGTAAATCCAAGATATCTCAGTGAAACATATTTCTGGATAAGATAGTCCTCAGCTTACGACCACAGTGAAGCCCAAAATTTATGTTGCTAAGTGAGAAATTTGTTAAGTTTTGCCCCATTTTACAACTTTTATTGCCACATTTAAATCAGATTAACAGAGTTGGAAGGAACCTTGTAGGTCATCTAGTCTAATCCCCCACCCAAGCAGGAGACCCTACACCATTTCTGACAGATGGCAGTCTAGTCTCTTCTTGAAAGCCTCCAGTGATTTGTTAACTGCAATTGTTAAATTAGTGACATGGTTGTTAAGTGAATCTGGTTTCCTCGCTGACTTTGCTTGTCAGAAAGTTTCAAAATGTGATCACATGCTGATCCAAACATGACCTCAAGACTCTGCCACTGTCATAAATGTGAGCCAATTGTCAAGCGTCCGAATGTAAATCACACGACCATGGGGATGCTGCAATGGTCATAAGTGTGCAAAATGGTCATAAATCACATTTTTTCAGTGCTGTTGTAATCTCAAATGGCCACCAAGTGAACTGTTATAAGTCGAGGACTACCTGTAATGTATAGGACTCTTAACTAAAATTTACAAAATGCTACTATTTCATAAGGAAGATGTTTGCATCACAAATATGCATAGAAATGGTCGAGATGAAGAAGGATCTCTTGGAATACAACACTTTTTTAATGTGTCAGTTAAAATTCTAAACTGGAATAGTGTGAGACACTGGATATGCAAGCTTAAGATTGCTGGTTTAAATATGCCCATGAGGCTTGCTGTCTGGTTAGCAGGATCAACAGAAGAAACAATAAAGCATTTTTTATTAGCCTTGAAGTCGGGCCATTAGGAATTTTTCTTTCCAGGGAAGGGCCCACCCTACATATATTTCATAAATTGACTTCCTCCTGCCCAATCTATTTATACAAAAGAAAGCAAGCAAGAAAATAACTGGGAATATGATGGATTCATCCTTCAACAATGCTGTATAAGCTTCCATCATATTTCAATGCTAAGACATTTTTAAACATAATGGTAAACATTAGGCTTTTTTTTTTTTTAAAAAAAAGGATTGTTTTCTGAAAGTGGCATGAAACTTTCCATTACAGTACAGACTTAGGAATCAGAATTATTATTAGTTTTCACTTGAGAACATGTGTTTGGGTCTTGATTCAACCCATCAAATTCATACATATCTAAAGTTACTGTAATTGATACAATTAGGATTATTGTTTCTGAAACTATCAGAGTTCACAATTTTTCTATCAACAGACCTCCTACTTACCTGCATGCTTGATGAGTGTCAAACCACTCCATAGAAAACTCATAATCATCTACAACCATAGCTAAGAAACTGCTTCATTCAAAAGAGATTCTATGAAGTCCAATAAAAAGTTCAACTGGAACCCAAATGAGCTCCAAGAATACTGCAGAAATAGGTTCTGGTCATCCAGAACTTTTAGGTTGAACACAACATAGTTTGGTATTGGTTCAAAGTCAAACAATGTTACATCACTGACTGCTTGAGACTGAGGATTTTAAAGCTGGTTATTTCTGGACACAGCTACTGGTCATCATAGCCATCTGGCAAAATGAGAGTCTTATCCTAATCCTCTTTTATTTAACAAGGAATTATTTTTCTTAGGACAGTGTTTCTCTACTTGTTATGATTTGTCATTGGAGCTCGATAATTCCTCAATCTTGTTCTTTGAGTCTTTGGGTCACTCAGTCACACAAGCATCCTGAACCTAGAATGGAAGTTTTAGACCAGTGTTTCTCAGCCTTGGTCACTGGAAGTCATATGTGGACTTCAACTCCCAGCCAGCTCTGCTGACTGGGGAATTCTGGGAGTTGAAGTTCACACATCTTCCAGTGCCCAAGGTTAAGAAACACTGTTTTAGGCAGTCCCTAACTCCTTGGTTCCAGACCACTATGTCTTGAAACTATCTGCTGTCCTGGAACACCTATATTTGGGTGATTGATTTGGAAATCAACAAGGAAAATAAGAGAAGTTGAAATCAGAACTTTTGCAAAAAAAAAATAGAATTCTATTTCCAATTTTGGAATAAGAAATCAAGGGATTCTATGGTCCTGGGATAATGGTCTAAGGACCATAAAATTAAAGCCTTAGCTTTTTCTACTTTAAAGAATGTTGATACATTACAATATAGGGAACCAAATTCCTTTTCACAGTCTGAAATGGCAGGAACTAGAAAAAGATCTACCGGTAGCTGTTCACTAAGAACAAGATAGATATTCCAGAAGTGGCATCAGCTAGATATAGTTATGGATTTGCATATATTCAGTTTAATGAAAACTCTAGTACTGTGTATCTACAAAATTTAACCAATTATCATTAGGCATTTAAATACAATGTATGTTTGTTGCATTATGAATGAAGACCAAACAATATTACCACAGGTAAAATGTTTAATATTGATCTGATTTTAATCAAAACAAGGGAGAAATATCATATCCATGAACAAATAATCTTGATTTATTTGTCAGAAGTAGATTTGTTATTCTCGTGTCTGGGTTTATCAACATCATTATTCTTTTTCAATTAAAAAAAAATCAAGCCAGAGAATTTAATTTTATCTAGAAAATAAAAATATGTAAAGGTCTTATAAGCATTGGAGCTGGTTATATATTGATTGATTTGTTCATAGAAATGTTTAATATTTATTTCAGTAGAAAGTTTTTTTAAGTGTTCAGAATTAAAGACTTATCAGTATGAATCTGAACTGCTCCAAATCCTGCTAATATTAATCTCATCCACTTTTGACCATTGCACTCATATGCTTTTAATAATTTTCACTTTCTGTATATATCTTATGATCCTAATTGAGGAAGGATCATTAAGCATTCTCATAGAGGTAATATGATGGAGAGCTAAGTCTAACTAGGAACTTATGATTATAGAGTTCTCCCTATCCCCAGTTTGGAAGAACTTAGTGTGGCCAACTCACCACAGTCAACTTGCCATGGCCAACTTGCTTCAGTCGATTCAGTGTGGCCAACTTGCCACAGGACAACTCACTGTGGCCAATTCACCAGGGGACAACTCACTGCAGGACAATTCAACAATTCAATTTAAGTATTTAAAATAACTTTAGAAATATTTTAATTTTTGTCATTCACATTTCATTTTGTCCCTTCTTTTGCAACCCTCTTTAATGATTCTATCCCACCATTTCTTTAATATTAGCATAACTCTTGTCCTGCAACGAGTTATCCTGTTTTGGGTTGCCCATAACAAGTTCTCCCACAGTGAGTTGGCCACACTGAGCTGTCCTAGACACACACACACACACCCCACATCCCATGCCAGCTGGATTACAAGTAGACTAAGGTTTGGGGGGGGGGAATAAACATCTTTTTGTTGACTAAAATGTTTTCTCGTTGGAAAGCCCAGTCCCTAGAGCAGATGAAAGCTGCTCCAATTTCCTAATTTTGACAAAAAATCTTGAAATCATCATCAAAGAACGCTACATAGTTGGTTTCTAATAAAATGTTGAGATTTCACAGTGAACAATACAAGTTTGGTAACATTCCCTCCTTCTCCTCTCCCCATCTCTCTCTCTCTCCCTGTAAC
The DNA here is from genome assembly GCA_032468115.1 of Grayia smithii. Classification (NCBI taxonomy): domain Eukaryota; kingdom Metazoa; phylum Chordata; class Lepidosauria; order Squamata; family Grayiidae; genus Grayia; species Grayia smithii. Next base: position 57,161 of record JANHFM010005445.1, on the reverse strand, counting down.
CAAATGCTTTTATATTAATGTCTGCCTAAATTCAATCAGATTTTTCCCCATTCCTTGACAATCTAGAGGAAACATATTAGCGAGTCCACCCTTGGCAGCATCATTTACTCAAGCCTGGCCTTGACAACAAGCAATCTCGATAAAGTGTCTGAATTCCTATAGAGCAAATGAAACAATAAACACAGAAATATGAGGAAGAAATTATGCCCATTAAATATGGAGGGGGTGAAGTGGGCGAACGGACTGATGAATGATATGCTGGCTGCTTATTCAACTTGGAAATTTTACACATGATTGAAGCTTTATTTAGTCTAATGAAATGTGCTTCCTGAATATTGCATCTGAGTGACTGCATGACCCAGAGGACAAAGGAAAGTATTATGCGATTAGACTGAGATCATTCGCATTTAAAGTCATTGTGATATGATTTTTTTAAAAAAGTTTTTAATTAGCAGTCAGGGCTTTCATGTACATTGCTGCTTTTATTGCCAGAATCCCCATTCTTGCCCTGCCCTGTGCGCTCTTAAGAAAAGGAAAAGGCAGCAAATACGGTTTTTAAAATAATTAATACATTTGCTAAGAACACTGATGACAGTGATGGTGATAATAATAGCAACAATATCCCCACAGTCTGATGAGAATTACAGATGCAGACGCCAAGTTTTTTTATCTGTCAGTGGCACAATTCCTATCTTGAACTTGCTTAGCTTTCTCTGAGAAACTCTTGGAGGATCATGCAAGAGAACTGAAGGTTCCCAGCTGTGAAAATTTGGAAAGGAGGCATTTCCATTCAATTATGCTCACCCATAAATTTACTCTGATTACTCTCCAAGTGAATGTGAACACAAGCCTTCAATTCTAGACGGCTGCAGAACATTAAGAAGGCAATTAGGAATGTGTGTGTGTGTGTGTGTATGTATGTACCCTATTTCCCCAAAAATAAGACATCTCCTGATAATAAGCCCAATCAAGCTTTTGAGCGCATGTGCTAAAATAAGCCCCCCTGAAAACAAGCCCCCCCTGAAAATATTTAAACGTACGTGCAGTTGATACCCACCATTTCTTCTGGTTTTCTTCACGTGCCCCAAAATAATAAGACCGCCCCGAAAATAAGGCCAAGTGCTTATTTTGGGGTTCAAAAAAATATAAGACAGGGTCTTATTTTTGGGGAAACACGGTAAGTATTTTTATACCTACAGTAAATATTTTATACCTAATGTAACAAAGATATGACCACTTATTTTCTAATTTTTAAAAACTTGCCTCATCTGTGAGAATGTTCTTCACAATATCTTATTCTGGGTCCAAATGCTTTTCTCCTATCTAGGTTTCCTGGAAACTAAGCGGCTGCAATATGTGAACAACAACCAGACAATCACACAACAAATTGGGAAAGATGAATACTTTGCAGCCCCACTCTCCATTTTCTGGCAAATCCCTCAATATTTACTCATTGGAATCAGTGAAATCTTTGCCAGCATTCCGGGTAAGCCAGGGAAGACCGCTTTATTAACCCTGTTATTCCTATATCAGCAATAAACCAGAATTTCTTCATTCGAAATGTAGTGCAGCTAGTTCCACCAAAAGATGAAAAAGCACAGAGTTTTCATCATGACTTCAGAAGTCTTGAACTATCCTTCAAACCTTTAAACTATCCTTTAAAGGTGCTCCTCTAGGTTGCTAATCCTTTTAATTCTTTCTACTTTTCCAGGGCTGGAATTTGCCTATTCTGAAGCTCCCAGAACCATGCAAGGAGCAATCATGGGTCTTTTCTTCTTCATTTCTGGGGTTGGATCTCTTTTAGGATCTGGCCTCCTGAGTTTACTCTCCCTGCCAACCAGTGGTTGGATGCACTGCCCAGAAGATTTTGGTGAGCATCTGCCATATCCTTTAGCCCAGTGGTTGAATTCAAATTTTTTTACTACCGGTTCTGTGGATGTGGTTTGGTGGGCATGGTGTGGCTTTGTAGGCATTGCTTGGTGGGCATGGCAGGGGAAGGATACTGCAAAATCTCCATTTTCACCCCACTCTGTGGCCAGCCAGTGGTGGTATTTGCCAGTTCTCCGAACTACTCAAAACGTCCGCTACCGGTGCTCCAGAACCTGTCAGAACCTGCTGAATAGCACCCCTGCTTTTGCCCCTTCCTCCACTAAGGAGAATAGAGAAGCCATTTAAAGAGTTTTCACTGTTCTCCAGAAAAGTTGAACATCTTGTGATAATGCAAGGTAGACTGGAGACCTTAAGAAAATTATTAAAAAACGTGTTGTCAAAAGACTGTTGTACACAAAGGATTCCTGGACCTGTGAAGGCTGCAGAATGCAAGAAGACATCTTTCTGCTGCTGTATACTAAAGGCTCTCTTGCTCTCTCTTTCTTGTCTAGGAAACATCAACAAATGTCGGATGGATTATTATTTCTTCCTCCTAGGTGGGATTCAGGCAGTGACATGCATCCTCTTTATGTTCATCTCTGTCCGCTATGAGCGTCAACAGCGACCCACCAGCTGAGAGAACAACTGATTGGATTTGAAGGCAGACATGCTTCTCATCATGATGTTCAATGCTTTGGCTGTTGCAGAAAGTTAACTGATTCAAATGTTGTGAAAGCTGTATTAATGAAAATTAAGAGAAAATAATCCAGACTGCTAACAATGGCAGCTAATCAGGGTACTAAGAACTACAGTTTCTTATTTGGTGTTAATGTTTTCCAGGAACTCAGTATGAACAGTGGAGTTATGGGAAGGTTGAAGCTAAGTTATTAACTACTGAATGTAAGTTAAACAGATCATGTTTAACTCTTCATAATACTGAAGAGTACAGAAATAGCATAATTATACATCATATTATGCATATGGACATGTATAATGGGAGCTACAGTTATGTGACTGTATGGCACATAGTGATTTAGCTAAAACATATGTAGCTTTAATTTTGGACAAATGCATTTCTTCATTCATGTACAAAATCTTTTAAAAATTTAAAAAAACAAACACCTTTCAGGAAATAGTTTGAAATTGATATGAAATCCATTATTCCTTTCAGGATGGCAAGAATGGAAATTACAAGTATTCTTGCAAAATCTCAGACAAAATTGAAAAAGAGATTTCCTCCAAGTAATTGGTATGAAAAATGTCCAGCATGTGCAGATCCAAAGAGAAGCCATAGTTACTTAAAATCAATATAAAAATGAGGGAAATGGATGATTTAAAAATAAGAGAGAGAGAGGGAGAGAGGGAGGGAGGGAGAGAGAGAGAGAGAGAGAGAGAGACGGAGGGAGGGAGAGAGACAGAGGGAGGGAAAGAAAAGAAAGTACTTGTAAGTTTTTGATCTGGACTGGAACATTAAATCTACTGTATTGGGATTGCTTATTTCAGATTCAGCTTCCCAAGCTTTCAATTTGCTCTTGAATTTTTAAAATTCAAATTAGTGTTAACTCTATAAAATTTCATACTTGGCAGTTCACCCGTTCTTTGCCTCATAAAGTAGGCCAGAATTAAAAAACAGATATCAAATGAGGCCTAAATCTACTTTTATTAAAATAGCTACAATAACTAATTCTTTTGCCTCCCTCTTCTATCTTTACGTGAACAGAAAGGGGAGTGGGAGAATTGTCTGAGGTGCTTTTGTAAATCTCTTTTTTGGCCTGGACTCAAGCCACACTTGTCTGATTGTTGCCTTGGTAACAGATCTTCCTTCTGTCTTTCAAGACCATCCTGTATACTCTCCACACTTGTATAATCCTAGACATAACCGGGTGTATAGGACTGATGAAAAGTAAAGCTATTTTAGCAGTAATATGAAATTTAATCTGGAAGAAAATGCAATTAATGATCTGTCATTTACTACTTTTTTTGAGGAGACCCTAAGAAGGAGAAAGTTGGTTAAGGCAGCTTGGGAAGGTTTGCTCAGAGCTGACAATTTTTAGAATGCAAGAAGTCTAGAAACTGTTGTATAGAAAAAAACATTTTAGCAGATACAACATGGAAGGATATGCAAAGCAACTTTTCCAAAAGCTCTCTTGCCTACGCACATTGGAAAAGTACAAGGACCGAATAGTGAACCTGGAAGTCCCCATTGCACCTGGAGGAGAAGTGAACCCACTGTAGCTGCCAGTAAGCCTAGGGAAGCAGCAACCAAACATACATCAATTGTGCGATTTATACACCAGCTATATCACCCAGTATGTTATTGCCCTCAATTTTATTGAGCACTATTGTTTAGTTAGAGGCTACACCCTGCATGATGTTGATTTAGCAATTCACATTCCCCACCGCCTAGCAGTGCCTGTTAGTACATGTCATAAATCCATTTCTGTGTTTTCCTTTTCTATAAGCTGCCTCCTAGTTGCAAAGATTAGTAAATAACTAGATAGAGCAGTGTTTTTCAACCTTGACCATTTTAAGATGCATTGACTTCAATTTCCAGAATTCCCTGGCCACCTCCGCCTTGGGATGCATCTTAAAAGTAGCTGAGGTTGAGAAATGCTGATACAGAGAGTTCTTTGCTAGGAATTGATTTTATACTACAGGTAGTCCTCGACTTACTATCGCAGAGGTGGGCAATTATGGCTCTTTCAAGACCTGTGGACTAACTCCCAGAATTCTTGAGCCAACCATGCTGGCATAGGAATTCTGGGAATTGAAGTCCACAAGTCGTAAAAGAGCCA
>JANHFM010005444.1:387383-400664 GCA_032468115.1 Grayia smithii | reverse complement strand
CATGTTCGGGAATAAAAGTTTTGGACTTAGAATGTGAGTTGGATTCATTTGTTCCTGGATGGCTGGAGACCTTAACATGTTATCCATTTACAATAGTCTCCAAAAGCTGCTTTCTACTTAATAGTCAATCAGATTTCTTCCTTTTTTAACTTCAGGACAAGAGTAACTTAGATTTAATTGAAAAATCATGGCCCTTCTCTTTGGATCATCTTAACTTTGGGAGTCCACAGATTTTTGAGGCTATGTGAATTAACATGGATAGATCTTGCAATTTTATTTTTACTAACCTTATTAGTAAGCTTTTTGTTCAATAATATGTGCAACAAAGTAATTTACAGCCTCAAGATTCCAAAAATGTATATTAACTTCAAGAAATCTCACCATCTAAAATTATCAAATTCTAAAAAAGGTATTGTTACTGATTTGATGGATTAATAAAGAAGCCTATATAGTATCTTGTTACATAATTGCATTTATTCAATATTTTATAATTATATTTGAGCATAATTATTTCCTTCAAAATGCAATCTAGTTCTTCGTATTTTATTTTATGGATTTAAATATATTTTTCTGAGAAGGGATCCCTAGGTTTTGCTAAACTCTTAAAGGAACAAAAAACATTAAGAAAATGGCTCCTCTTCATTGCTTTTCATACAGCAATTGCATATATATTGAGAAATTATATATGTTAGGTGGGACATGGCACTGTTGAAGAAAAAGTTATCAACATCTACTTTGCTATGTGGTGTATTAAATATCTTGTATTTTTTACTTAATGTGTAAAAATGCATCCAATTAATGTGGATAAAACTAGTCAAAGATAAATAGCTATATGTGGTATAATTTGGAGATTAGAGAAGGAATGTTGTCTTACCTGAACGTCCCTCTGTGTGCGTTGGGGACCAGCAGTCAGGAATGGGTTAACAGAGTCTGATGTCCTAGGACCGAACCTGCAAACTGAAAGGTTCCTCCCCTTCCTTCAGCTTCTCAGCTTTCTGATGAGGCAGATATGGCAGGCGTACAGGCTGAGCTGAAACGAGAGAAAGGAAATATAACTGCCTGGCGGAGGCCCGGGCCGAATGGACTGACTGCTGGCCCCCAGTGCACACAGAAAGGACGTTCAGGTAAGACAATGTCCCTTCTATGGAGCGTGGGAGGCCAGCAGTCAGGAGTGGGACATGCCAAAGCAGAACCTAAAGGAAGGAACCCGCCCTGGCTAGAGCTCCACCATCCTGGACCACCTGTTGCAACACCCTATGGCCGAACGCCACCTCCAACATGTAAGAGTCAATCTTATAATGGCGGATGAAAAGTGTAGGGGAGACCCAAATAGCTGCCCGGCAGACCTCAGTAAGGGAAGCCTGATTAGCCCAGGCCTCAGATGTACAGTCACTGCGGGTCGGGTGGGCTGTGACATGATGAGGAGGGATCAGGGCCTGTGCTTCATAGGCCCTGGCGATGGTAGCCCTGAGCCAATGCCCAATAGTGGGTGAAGAGACCTTAAGCCCTAAGGTTGCAGGCTGAAATGACACGAAAAGGGCCTTCGTCCTTCCAATGGAGGCAGTCCTCTTAAGGTAAATATGGAGGGCCCAATGTACATCCAGGGTGTGCCAGGAGTGCTCCAACCGATGAGATGGGTTGGGGCAGAAATTAGGAAGCACCAACTCCTGGGACCTGTGAAAGGCCGTGTTAACTTTAGGCACAAAGGTGGGATCCAAACGAAGGACCACCCGATCAGCATGGAAAATGCACAGGTCACTCCTGGTGGAAAAGGCCGCCAGTTCCGAGATACGACAGGCCGAAGTTAGGGCCACCAGGAACGCCACCTTGTAGGACAGAAATTTGAGCCCAACATCCTGCAGCGGCTGAAATGGTGGCCGGGTAAGGGTGGACAAAACTTTTGGGAGGTCCCAAGTAGGGTAACGGTAGACAGTTGGGGGCTGAAGGTTCGTTGCCCCCCAAAGGAACTGCCGGATCAAGGGGAGTCGCGAGAGGGAGTCCAAGGACCCACATGATAAAACTGAAGAGAGGACTGCTACCTGTCTCCGGAGTGTATTCGGTGACAAACCAGCCTTGAACCCGTCCTGGAGGAAATCCAGGATAACCTCTGTCGAAGCGTCAGCCAGCAGAAGAGACCGATCATGGCACCAACAACAAAATGTAGACCACGTGGAGTTGTATATCTGGTTGGTGGAAGGGCGACGCGAGGCCTGCATGGTGACTATGACCCTTGATGAGATATTGAGACCCCTCAACAGGCACCGCTCAAGCACCAGGCAGTCAGTTGGAGCCACTGGATGTCCAAGTATACCAACAACTCCTGGTTGAGTGATGCCTCGACTGGCAAAAGATGCCATGGAGAGGCCACTGACAGGGCCTACAGGTCTGCGAACCAAGGTCGACACAGCCAATGTGGAGTGATCAGGATGAGCTCCAACAGTTCTCCAGGAGCTTCCAAATCACCCTGGCAATTAGTGGAAAAGGAGAGAAGGCGTACAGGAGGCCCGGTGGCCAAGCACTGAGAAGAGCATCCATGCCTTCCACTCCTGGTGTGGTAAATTGGGAGAAGAACCACACCATCTGATGATTTTGCAGGACCACCTTCTGCCTTTATCCCACCACCCCGTGCGCTCACATAGGGCTGCGCTCCTCAGGATTCCATCCACCAGACAGTGTTAGCGGGTGGTCCCCAGGGCGAGGGCATTCTATGTGGGCGCACCGGCCCTCTGGAACAAGCTCCCCACCGATCTCCGGACTTCCCCTGACCTCCGCTCCTTCCGCTGCGGTCTGAAGACATGGCTTTTTAACAAAATCAACTGAGTGGCCTGGGCTTTTTTCTTTACTTTTTTAGTTTTTTACATTTTTAAAGTTTTAACTTTTAATATCAAATTTTAATTAACTTAACGGTAATTTTATAATTAGATTTATTATTGTATTTATATTGATTGTTTTATTGATTGTTTCTTGTTTATTGTGAACCTCCCAGAGTCCCTTGGGAGATGGGCGGCATATAAATACAACTAATAATAATAATAATAGTAATACTGCCAAAGGAAGCAGATTAAAATATGTATATATGTATATTTAACTAATCCATCTTGCTACACCTCTGTATCCTGGAAACCCTAGTTGTCTGAAGGTCATCTCCCTTTACCTCAACAATATAGTAAATAGAGAAAGAGTTATGGATGTTCAGTCCAAGACATTTAAAGGGAATGAGGGAACCTATTCTTAATCTATACCAGCATTTCTCAAAATGTGGTCTGAGGAACCCTGGTGGGGAGGGGTTACCACAAAATACTTTCAGGTATCAAAAAAAAAAATCACAATTATTTGTAAGATATTAAATATATTTGCAAATATTTAAAGCAAAATCACTCTTCTCATTTTTTTTAATTTGTTAAAAATATAGTTTTTCATGAAATGAAATTATGGTATATTAATATCTAATAGATGTAAGATTATTATTTTATATGATTTAGTACATGAATATTCTACAAATATATCACTTTTAATTTTTAATACAGAACATAGTATGTATAATTCATGCAAGTATGAAGTCTTTTGGGATTCTCTATAATTTTTCAAAGTGTGGAGGGATTCTACAAGCATAAGGTTTAAGAAATGCTGTATTATACTGTACTGTATGTTAATATACTAATGCCTAATTTGTCTATTTTATTTTGACCAAGGACATATTTAGAAAGTCTACCCATCCAGAGAGTGTCTAATGGAAAAAGCATAGTATTCCTTAATCATTGTAGATTTAAATTAAAATGTTTCAGACTCACTTATTTGAAACATAATTAAACTTTACCCTAATTTATTTTAGTTCCAACAAAATTAATCCCAACAGTAATTTGGTTGAACTTAAGATTGACATCAGTGCAATAGCTCACGTACAGATCAGAGGGTAAGTACATTTATTCTGAGTCAAATATAAAATAGTCATAATTATTTAATTTATTGTTACTGTGCATTACAGTACTTAGACATTTGTAATTATTGACTCCCAAATATAATAAGTCTTAAAATATACCCAACCTACCAAAATAATTCTTACACATCTGTTGTTGCTGTATGCATGGCCGCAACTGGTACATTGGCCTAACTGTAAACTGGCAGCCATGTGAGGATGATATAAAAAGATGAATCCATGCCAACAGGTCTTTTAAGTGGTCACATTATATGATAAAACTATAACTATCAGTTTGACAGTTAATTCAGTCCTTGGCAAGTATGTGTGTTTGTGTTTGTGTGTGTGTAAAATTATGACATCCTGTGCCATTCTATTCATTCTTATTCATAAATCAGTCTTTCATCACAATAAATTAGATTTAAAATAGCCAAAGTTCCTTTAGGCTACCCAAGAAGTTCTGTTCATGTAATAGGATTGCCTTAGGACATGATATTCACAATGTTTTAAACAAATTCAAGTGCACAACACAGCAAACTCATCTTTAAGAACACATTGCCAGGATTCCACTTGGGACACAAAAATATTCTTAACTGTATTGTAAAATAATTTGAATATGTGACTATTCTGACATGTAAATTATGCTGATGGAATAAACAAATGATACATATCTTTAATATTCTATAGGTGAACACAGTTGGCAATAGCTATGTATTTCCTAAAAGAATATCCTGCCAGTATAGTTTATGCTCATATCATGTATAATAAAGGCATTTTTTAATTTCCTAAGGAACATTGAATGGAAGTTTTCAGGAATATTTATACATATCTAGTTAAAAAAACGTCCCTTCCTGAAACATTTTGATTTTGTTGTTGTTGTTTTTATCTATTACAAAATAATTTATTTAAATGATCAAGAACTATTGATTGGCATCTATTTAAGTGACTTTTATCTTTTAGTAATCTAGTAATTAACTAATAAATAAATAAATAAAATAAATAAATAAAAATTTGTATTGCCATTAAAGGTTAAACTGTACACGAGAGGTTCTGTTTAGTAATATATGAATGCATATGTATAGGATGTTGGAATGGTAGTCTTTTGGGAAACTGTAACTAGAGTCAGAAGTGTCCATAAGGACGTCAAAAATTCAAAATGATAATTATATCTATGCAATCGAAGCCCTGTCCATTTTTTGAATGTTCTGCATTAATCCATATAAAAAATTATTGAGGCTTCAATCGTATACTTGTGCCACCATCTTGCAGATATGCTTAACTATTGTTATAGTTGCTATCTCTTCCCTAAAGCCTATAGAGCTGCATCGTGAACATCTCTGTTAATACTGTAGCATGCCTAAAGATTTGTAACTTTTTTCTTAAAAAAACTGTCTGAGCTTTATCTTTATGAAGTACTTATGAATGATTTATATAATGAATTAATAGAGGATCAGCTATCATTTACTATTCTACTTCTGCATTCATTTCTTCTTTTGTTAAACAAACAAGTGATCTCATGTAATTTTATTTATGAACTATTTCAGAGTCTCTCACCCTCCTCAAATTGTGTTGCCAATTCATAATTGGAAACCAAAAGATGAACCTACCAAAGAAGACGAGATTGGACCTTTAGTGGAACATATATATGAGGTTAAAAACAAATAAATATAAAAACACATTCCTAATAAGAAAGTATATATTTTATTCATGATACACAAAATGATGTTTATTGACTTGAGAAAGTATTCTTGCCATGCTTAAGGAAATAAATCCTCTGTTCTGCTGATCCTGTTCTAAACAGCATGACCAATTATGAAGTTTGTTGAATCTCCACTACAGTCTACCATAAATCTCTGGATATGCTGATTGCAGAATCTTGCTTTAGGCAGCATGGGCTGCCTGAGCCAATTAGGAATTCTATTTATTCTTCAATATTTAGAAATATTCTATCAGAATTCACAGTTGAGTGCAGCTTTATCTCTTCGGTTTCCGAACTGAATGTAGCCATGTTTGGGGAAGAAGCATAGTGAGAAATGAAGAAGACCCATCCATGACTATATTCAGTTGGAATGCATGAATGTAGCAAGAGCTCCACTGGATCTTTGATACCATGGCCGATTTATGGCTAAGTATATCTGCTATTTTAAATTGCAGAGCTATGCTTGAAAAGCAAAGCCGTGACTATTGATTTGATGTTCTCTCTCTGTCTCTCTTTCTCTCTCTCTCTCTCCTAAAAATTTTGCTCTGAAACAGGTGCTCCAACAATCTTTCTGAACCATTACATATATATCAGTATTCTTCATTCCTTAATCTTTGATCATATATCCTTAATTAGAAAAAGATAGTAAATCTCAACAACCTTGCCTTCAATATATTTAAGTTTCTGGGGCATGAAGAAAAGTGATTTTTCTTAACATTTAATTCACGTCTTTATCCCAGAAACTAGGCATATTAGATAAATCAAACTATCTACAAAAATCAAACTAAATTACAATAAAGTACAAATTAAAAACCAATTAGAAACCACATCGTGAAACGAATGTGGACTTTTCATAAATGTTAATGTATATTATTATCATTCAATTTCAAAACGTTACTGAAATGAACACTGTGGAGGGAGTGAAATATAATGAATACATAATCTCCTTGGAATTTGATGGATAACTAAATTTGAGAGTGAAACAGGATGTTTCACATGTGGTTTTATTTACAAATCAGTAGGCAGGACAGGATGGGCAATCTCCGAGGGAACTATGGATAACAAAATATAAACAAAATTATAAATTGAAATCTTACAAGGCAAGCAGTGTTTATGTCGGATACTGGGCTTACTGAATGTTATTGTTAAGTTTCATATGCTATCACTAGCTTAGCACATTCGTGTATTAAAAGCATACCTATCATATTTTTAGGCTGTGCTCCTAAAGCCCCTTGTTATAGTACTATAATATGTCAGTACTATTTGAGTAAACTGGAAACATTATAGTTTTAATGGTAAGATATGAAGTGGGGAGAAGAAAGCTGCAGAGTTGAGAACATTTGGAAAGAATGATTAAGCTAACATATTAAAATACTTGTTTTACTGTTGACCAGAATGGTAACAAAGCTACTTTAGCAACATACCTTTGAAGAGACAATTTTAGTTGTAATGATTGGAAGTGGTATTGTGCTGCCAATTATCCCTTGTACCTATTTATCAGAATTCTGAGAATATCTGTGAATTATTGCTACAAACTAGTAATAATTGACTACAATTATTGTAGTTCTTACTTATAAACTGCTCATTCAAAGACCATTCAAAGTTATAACAGCACTGCAGAAGGAGATTTATGATCAGTATTCAAATCTGCAATCTTTGCATTTTTCATACAGTCACATTTATTTTTTAGAGAATTTATATGGTCACCTACTCATTTTCAGTGACACTAAGCAGCTTACAAAAAAAACCCATTATAAAAAGAGTAAAAACAATACCACCTGGAGACAAAAAGCAATAAAACAAGCTATTTAATGGGCTCCATCCCACTCTGGGTTCCCCAGGGCTATTGGAAAAACCAGATCTTCAAGTCCTTGCAAAAGACTGTCTAATGTCCACAAGGATGATGTTCCAGAGGGAAGGATCTACTTAGAGAAGGCTGTTCTCCTGAGTCCCTCAGATGTATGTATCTCCTTAGGAGAAGGGACACACAACATTCCCTGTCTCCCCAGTCTGGGGAGAATGGATGTAATAGGGAAGAGACAATCCTTTGGATAACCTTGTCCCAAGCTATATAGGGCTTTAAAGGTGACAACCAGCACTGATTTGCACAACAAACTAGAAGCCAATGCAGCTTCCACAGGAGAGGTGATATATGTGCACAAAACCACACATGCTACTTCATTTTGAACCAGCATCTGGATGCTTTTCAAGGTAGTCCCATGTAGACCTAATTAGGTCTATTCAGTTTGCACCATGATGGGGAATTTTTCATAGATTTGGTTCAAGAGATTGATAGGATTGCAGTAGTGAGGTAGGGATAATGTTTAAAACATGCATAATGATGTGAATAAAAAGTTTGCTAAATATTTTTATTGTTATGTATTCAAATAGTTGCACAACATTGGACCAAGTGCCATCAATGATACAGTCCTGTATGTAGAATGGCCAGTATTGAGCAAAACAGAATTTCTTCTTTACATCCTCCACATTCAGACACATGGACCTCTGAAATGTCAAACAAGTTCTGCAATTAACAGTTTGGAAGTAAAGGTAAGAGAGTCCTGATTCTCCTGTTCACTGAAAGCTTGGTTTTTTTAGACTTTTAGAAATGTGATGATGCTAGTAAATTAATTCTATAAATCTATATAAGTATTTAAAGCTCATTTAAAACTGATTTCTCTTTTCTGTAGTTTACTGTCCCAGAAGACACTCCAGAGCTTGCTGCTTTTTTACGCAATTCCTCCATCTCTCACTCTGTTGGACGGAGGGAAGCCAAATTGGTGGAGTATCAAAAAAACTCTGCAAAAATTCTGGTGAGATAATTAGGTATTTTTGTGCTATATATTAAAGAACCCTCATTTTACATGATCATGGAAGAACTTTTTATAGCTTGTCTTTGTAGAAAAGAAATATTCACAACACTCTCATTCTCCTTAAATATTAGTTTACTGTGTTCAGGCATGTAATACCATCACTTAGGGAACCATTTATACTTAACTAGTAGACAACAAGATGTGGAACTCTCAGTCTACAATTATAAAATTAGCTGTATCAAGACTGGACACAATAAGAGATCTTTTATTCATTTCCATAGGTTTTGAGTCATAATGATGTCTAAAAATACTATTTGTTGTGTACAAGAAAATATCCTATCCATGAAATTAGGTGGTTTTCTCTGTTCTTTCTATATGTAACATTCTCCATTCTGTTAGAGAAATAAAGAAATAATAGCTGGGAAAAAGAGACACCTTTACTTTTTATACCATTGATTCTTTTCTATTTTAATTCAAATCTATATTCGGATCTATTTTATAATATATTTGATGCATGTTTAAACACTGCCATTATTTAGGTTTTTTTTAAATTACCAATTAAGAGGTAATTTTCATTCTTCATTTCTTGTCCTGATTATGAAGACGAAGCAAATATAAATTCTAAATTTTGGGAAGGCTATCTATGAAACAATTATTACTCAAATGTAGAGATTCTATTCATCCACAATGCTCCAAGATGTTGTTAGTTTTTTGGTAATAACTAACCTGTAAACTACCAAAACAAATTGAATAAATGGCTGTCTCAATTGTTAAACTCTGTGTACAAATACGTTGGGGAAGAAGAACCTGCAATGTTATAGTAAAAATAACAATGCAGGTTTTCCAGTAGTTGATTCAAGTGGATTGGATTTAGACAGGTAGCATTTCATAATGTAGATTTTTCTCAACTACCACTTTAAATACAAGCTGGAGAGGAAGGGAAAAACAGGTTATGATTTATGATCTGGGACACTATTTACATAGCTTACCACCAAGAGACCATCCCCCATGTCGGATCTGCAATCTTAAACACTCAAAGAGCCACTTGGGCCCATTTCCCACAGAAAACAAAACACTGGGAGCCACAAAACCTGGGTGGGCGTGGCCAACTTGACATCACTCATTCCCACCCAGTCACAAGACACCCCCACAGCCATGCCTACCCAGGTTTTGAGGCTCCAGGTATTTTCTTTTAAACAGGTCTCTCTCCCGCTCCCTCTCTCTCTTTCTTCCTCCCTCCCTCATCTTTCTTCCTCCCTCCCTCATCTTTCTACCTCTCTCGCATCTTTCCCTTCTCTCATCTTTCTCCCTTCCTCTCTCATTTCTCCCTTTCCCTCTTTCTCTCATCTTTCTCCCAGTCCCTCTTTCACATCTCCCTCCCTCCCTCTCATCTCTCTGTCTCTCATCTCTCTACCTCTCATAAGTGTTGTGTGTGTGTGTGTGTGTGCGCGTGCGCGAGTGAGGGGGAGGGGCAGAGCCACCCAGTGGTGGGATCATCTGACAGGGAGCCGCAGGAGAGGACCCAAAGAGCCACATGCGGCTCTAGAACCGCACTTTGCTGACCCCTGCCCCATGTACATTTATAGTGTGATGCTACCACATTATTTTGCATGAGGAATGTTCCACATGCATTTATAGCAAATGAGTATTATATCAAATCCCACCACTCCATGGTTAGAATTTTTGAGAAATGCTTGTTGCGAGCGACAAGTCTTGCTTTAGTATAGTAAAAATGTTTGGCTCATTTTCTTCCTTTTTTAAAATTTCTGAACACAGGTCAAACTATTTTTCAAACTCCCTCTTTCAAAAATAAGTGGCTCACTCTTTGGAAAGGACACCCTATTCAAAAATGGGGGAAAGTCCAAACTATCCTGTGAGTCTAGAAAAGTCCAGATAATTCTCAACTTAAAACCATTTGTTTAGCAACTGTTCAAAGTTACAACGGCACTTTAAAAAGTTACTTATGATCAGTTCTCACAGTTACAACTATCATAGCATCCTCATGGTCACAAGAACAACATTTGAGTGCTGAACAACTGGATGTATTTAAAATGGTTGCAGAATCTGGAGGCCAGATTCATTTAATGACACAATTCATTTAACAACTGCAGTGATTTACGTATTGTGGGGAAAAAAGTTTATGGGATCTGACTCACTTAACTTAACAATGGAAAAATTGAGTTCAATTGTGGTCGTAAGTCGAAAAATACCTGTAAAATGAAGAGGGGTTTTTTGAGTCCTTGCCTTTAATTACTACAAAATTCACCACGAAATAGTCTTCGAATCTAACTATGCATCTGTTTTTTGTTTTATTTTTTAAGTTTCTGACTTAGCCTTTAATTATGAAGCTCTTTTTTGATGTAGTACAACTGTGAATAGAAAGACATGTCTTCATTGCTCCTACATTACCGAGAATAAACACTTTGGCTAGATTAAAGAGTGATTAAATAAGAAAAGCTAAACAAATACTTCCTCTAAAATATTGCCTTTCAGTAAGTTCTGTATAATCAGTTTCCTGTTGAGGAAGTGGATGGGAGTTTAATGAAAAAGAAAACACAATCACTCATTCAGTTTTAATGAAGAAACATTTGCTGTGATATTTGGGGTACAAATTTAACTTTGCATTTACATAATGTAACATCATGTAACATTATTTTTCTAAGAGTACATTTGATTTTTACATAATTTTACTTATATAGTTCTGTACTAGGAGACTTGGGTATTTGAACACAGAAGACTTATAACTTAATATTTGTCATGTTGTGCAATTGGCATCCTCTCATATATATACATATGTAAAAATGTTCCTTCTTGCCTATGATGTAACATCATTCAACTAATGATCACTTGTTCTAATTAGCACAATGACTACTTACACTGATGATTTCTTCTGAAATGCTAGGAGCATACTTAGCAAATGCCAATGCTTTCTAAACTATATCTCACAAAATACTTGTATTCCCTAAATAGCACTATGCTTTCAACATATTGTAGTAAAAAGTGGATTTTCAGTATTCATTGCACCCAAAATCAAATAGCAAAAGGAACTGAATGTTAAGCTGAGTGATTCAACAAATCGTATTTTAGATATTTATGGCATGATATGCAAGCTCATGCATCCTATTAATAATGTTTTAAATGTAAGGGAAAAAAGAATATTGTTAGAATGTTATGAAGAATTACTAAATATCAACATAGATACTACTTCTTTATGTAGTTTGCTGAAAAAAATTGAAATTGACTTTTAGCACCAAAGCTAATAATTTCATTCAGAAATATAGATTTTTTTTAATTGACAATTTTCCAATAAGACAGACTTTTTCTTAAAGAGGTCTAAGCTGATGTTATTTCTCTCTTTTATAACTTAGCATCAGAGGTGGTATTCAGCAGGTTCTGACCAGTTATGGAGAACCAGTAGCAGAAATTTTGAGTAGTTTAGAGAACTGGTAAATACCACCTCTGACTGGCCCTGCCCCCATCTTTTCTCTGCCTCCTGAGTCCCAGCTGATCAGGAGGGAATGGGAATTTTGCAGTAACCTTCCCCTGGAGTGGGGAGGGAATGGAGATTTTACAGTATCCTTCCCCTGCCACGCCCACCAAGCCATGCCCACAGAACTGGTAGTAAAAAAAATTGAATCCCACCACTGCTTGGCGTTTCTTATCTTTTACTAATTTTTAAAAATAAAAGCTGAATATGTTGGCATTCTAGATTCCCCTGATGGAATTTGACTCTGTCAATACCTTCAATAAATAATTTAATATATCTTTTTACTTTGTGTACAGAACTGCACAAATGTGGAATGTTTAATAATCACCTGTTCAGTGGGGGTCTTGGAAAAAGGGAAAAGTGCTGCATTGAAAATCCGATCTCGTTTATGGGCTTCAACATTTCTACAGGTAAGGAAATGAATGCTAAATAAGAATAGCACTTAGACTTATATACCACTTCACAGTGCTTTACAGCCCTTTTTAAGTGGTTTACAGAATCAGCATATTGCCCCCAGTAATCTGGGTCTTCATTTTACCCACCTCGGAAAGATGGAAGGCTGAGTCAACCTTGAGCCTAACTGCAAGCTATCCTGTGCATAGAATCTGTAAATTACAACTGTAAGCATAAGTGCCTGTTGCTTCTCAGAGATACTGGCAGTTCCATTTTACTCCAGTTCATGCATCAACTAGGAACCATTTTAATTAACATAATAATCACACATAAATTTTATCAAATATGAAATTAATGTTTTTCTTTTTCTAATGTTTGCAATGAACCACTTTAAAACTTGTAATAAAATATACAATGTATGAAGCTGTTCTGAAAATAAAGAAGAGCGAGATCTGATTTCCCAGATCTTCAGCTTTCACTTCCACTTAGTGACTAGACCATAGTAGCTCTCAAGAAAATGCAAGGACTGTGTCATTCCATCAATCAATTTATATATTTTTTTCTGGAATGTATTTAAATCTTGCCACATATTAGTCCAAATTGCTCTCAGTTGATAAGGTGATTTCAGGATTGCATAAATGAGTGTGTGAATCCATTATATTATTCTACAGCATTGGCTTAAGCAATCTTTCTCTGTCAAACTACCCACAGATCACACTACAAAATATTTTAAATGTTTGGGAGAAAAAAAATAGGAAACCAATCTCACTAAGAATTCTATTCTGTAGCTCAGTGTGATATATTAGAATAGAATAGAATAGAATTCTTTATTGTGTGATTGGACACACAAGGAATTTGTCTTGGTGCATACTCTCTCAGTGTACATAAAAGAAAAAATACATTTGTCATGAATCATAAGGTACAACACTTAATGATAGTCATAGGGAACCAATAAGCAATCAAATCATATTAG
>JANHFM010005444.1:373285-384026 GCA_032468115.1 Grayia smithii | reverse complement strand
CGTATAAGACGACCCCCCACTTTTCTGAAGATTTTAATGGGTTAAAAAGTCGTCTTATACGCCGGAATATACGGTAAATAGAAAGTTATAAAGCTTAATAGAAGAAAACGTTCTTCTTCTTTTTTCCTAACAGTTTTAGCCTCTCCCAAAGATAAGGATATATAAAGAGGACTGGCCCCAGACTACTGAAGTCTGATATGAATGCCTTTAAAATGTCCCCAACTTACATTTGAATGACCCACTTTGTTCTAGTGGTTAAGGCACCAGGTTTAGAAAGCAGGAGACTCTGAGTTCTAGTCCCACCTCAGTCATGAAAGCCAGTTGGGTAGTCCCTCTCAGCCCAATTCACTTCACGGGATTGTTATTGTGGGGAAAAGGAGGAGGAAGGTTTGTTGGATATTTTCACTGCCTTCAGTTATTTATAAAAATAATAAAGGTATGATGTAAATAAATAAGTAAACAAACACACACATGGATTAGGATCCTAAATAGCAGAAGAGTCTTATTTTCATGCTTACATATCTTCATGCAATGAGAAATTGTGTCCCTTTAAATATATCTATAAGCACATAAGATTCAGAGATAACGCCCATGATGTGGTAGGTGGGAACAATCCCAAATCCAATCTCCTTCAAACAAACTGATGGAAAACTGCCCCAGTATTTAGTACATAGCTTCTACCAGTTCTGCAATATAATTTGAACAGTCCACTGTTTCTACTATTCCACCAAAATTGAAGGTTTAAGTACTTTGTTGTTGTTGTTAGTTGTGAAGTCGTGTCCGACCCATCGCGATCTCATGGACAACATTCCTCCAGGCCTACCTGTCCTCTACCATCCTCTGGTGTCCATTTAAGTTCACGCCTACTGCATCAGTGACTCCATCCAGCCACCTCAATCTCCTCTAGGATCAGATTGATTGCCTTGCAGTCCAAGGGACTCGCAGCAGTCTTCTCCAGCACCATAGTTCAAAGTCCTCAATTCTTTGGTGCTCAGCCTTTCTTATGGTCCAACTTTCACAGCCATACGTTGCAACTGGGAAAACCAAAGCCTTAACTATATGCACTTTTGTTGGCAGGATGATGTCTCTGCTTTTTAGTAAGCTATCTAAATTTGCCATAGCTTTCCTCGCCAGGAGTAAGCGTCTTTTAATTTCTTGGCTGCAGTCCCTATCTGCAGTGATCTTGGAGCCCAGGAAAATAAAATCTGTCACTACCTCCATTTCTTCATTTCTGTTTAAGCACTAGAAGCTTAAATCTGGCCACACTCAAGAGAAATATGTCAACTGAATATGTAAGAATGAAAAATATAGGGTATCTATTTCCAAAAGATATGGAGGATTCAGTTGCAGGGTGTTGTTGATTGAGAATATTGTATGAATAGCTTTCTACCACAGATAAATTGCTTTGCACATTGAATTGATACATTGTACAGTGTTTTTCCAAATCAATTCCTCCCATCTTCCGTGTATATTAAGTGATAAAAATTGAATTCCTAGAGTTTATGAAGCAATTGTGAGGATTCAAAAGCACAGTTTAATTTTTTAAAAGAAGTGTGGCAGATAATAATCCCCAGGAAATGTACTGCAGTAGTGATAGGATCAAAATTGAAAAAGTGGTTCTTATCCACTAGATAAGGAACTGGGTTAAATGGAAGAAAGGCAAAAATAACATGATTATTATAATATCAAAAAGTAGACCTTCAAGTTGAAAGAAAATTACAAATAACTAATAACAGTTATAACTGTTTTTATTTATATTTTTGATGCCTATCACTGACCAGTACAAGATCTATTTTATTTTTATTAACATCTGTAGAATAGAGGTGGGAGTACATTGATGGCATTTACAGATAACCCTATCTGGGATAGACAGTATTATTACTACAGGAAGTCATCAAGAAATTATACAGAGTGAACTGGGTGATCCCATGACCTCAAATAAGGTAAATGGAATGCAGTGAAAAATGCAAACTGTTGTGGTCATATACCAGGGGATTAATGATAA
Source organism: Grayia smithii (assembly GCA_032468115.1). Lineage (NCBI taxonomy): Eukaryota > Metazoa > Chordata > Lepidosauria > Squamata > Grayiidae > Grayia > Grayia smithii. The sequence goes on along the minus strand of JANHFM010005444.1, from coordinate 382,021 downwards.
ACATGTTTTCCATCTTTTTGGATTCAGTAGCTGGAAAAATTTTTAAAAGATCGGGAAAGGAGATAACAATAAAACATCACATGGGGTCATGTATTATAGTGGAGGTTGTTATTTTATCTTAAGAACTCATTTTACAGAAGACTTTAATATCATAGGAGGATTCTACATTTCATGTAAAAATTGAGAATCTGACTTCCTCTCCTTCTCTCCTTCCTCCTCCCTCCCCCCCTCTCGTATTATTGTGGCAATACTAGTGGATATTGGCAATAATAAAGTGGAAATCAAAGCTGTTTATAACAGTCCTGACAAAAAGTATTATCTGAATTATTGAGATCATCTAGAAGGGAAAGGAATTTGAAACCAAACCATGTTTCTTTCTGTTCTGTGATTATAAGAATAAAATCAATAAGTGCTGTTCAGATTTCTTTTCATTTGCAGTTACACAACTCTAAGGGCTAAACCAAACAGTGTAATATTAATCTAGTTTCTGTTTTGAAACACGGAAAGCTGCTGTAGAAGGAAGGACATTTTGAATAAGAAGAGACCAAGGAAGAAATCCTTGACTCTTCCACATATAATGCTTCTCTTGATCAAATCATTCATTCAAATCAAATAGTTTTCCTCTTTTAATTGGAATAAGGTTAAATGTGTTTGTTTAATTCTGATAACAGAATTAAATTAAATTTTATTCATTTCTATGCAACCTGTGCTGGATTTCCAAAATTAGTTGTATTTGATTCATATAAAAATCAGCACAAAATTATCTATGATATAAATCTGGTAAAATCTCTTATTCTAAATTTGATATAAAGTACAGCCTAGCACCATGATGGCAAACCTATGGCATGCGTGGGCACATGAGCCGTTGGCCCATCTCTGTTCTGCCGCGCATGCACGCATGTCTCCCGCTGGCCAATTGGTCTTTGGGTCTCTGCCACATTTGTGGGGGGGAGGGGCACATGCGGTGGGCATGCATGCATCCGCAGGGGGGCAGGGCGCGTATTTGCAGGCATACACGGGGTCACACGTGCATTGCATTTTGGGGATTTAGGTGCACACATTTGCATTCATGTGCTTGCACGCTTTGGGCACTCAGTCTGGAAAAGGTTAGCCATCACTGTCCTAGCATTTACATTTTGAAGATAAAAATGTCAGTGATTATGATTTCAAATTTTAGAAGGTTCTGCTCCATGCTATAATATTTTCATTCACTCTACTTCTAACTCCCTCTTCTCTATCTGTTCCATCATCTTGACTGCAGTATAATTGCCCCTTAGTATAATCCTTTACAAATTAAGTTCCTATCCTGTTAAACTCTGTACATCCTTTTGAAAGAAAAAATTGCCTTTATGAGTAATTTTTAGCTTTCTCTTTTCCTTTCAGCTGAATTCTAGGTTAATTTTACTAATGACTTTAGTTGAAAGGCTTAAGCCAAGTTGATGATTTTTGGATTCAGGTTCAAAGTAATCTTTAAATAAGCAGTGAATCAGGAAAATTGATCATGTGGTCTCTTTTACAACAGACTGGTCTATGTTCGAAGTGTCCTGAAAAAAATGGTCCTCTACTGTATATGGATAGGTCTTGTTCAAGCAAATTTTAAAATTAAGAAGAAGAAAGGGAAATCTCCCATTCTCCACTTTTTAAATTGTTGCTGTACATATAAATTAGCATGTATGTATTGATTTGATGATGCTCAATTGGCCACTCTATTGTCAGTGATAGGCATCAAAAATATAAATAAAAAGCAACTGTATGGTATGAAGAGAATTTTTCAATGTTAGCTGTTCTGAATATCTGGAAAGCTGCTCTGTGTTTTTTTAAATGCCTGGTGTTAATAATGCCGACATCTGTATTCAAGAAGAGAGTTTGGTCAGCTGATTTTGTCCCACAAGAAAAAAGCTAGAAACTCATCACTTGAGCTTTTGAATGAGTATCTGTTTGCGTATGCTCCACCCACTGGAGCAAAGGTCAGGGTCTAGCCTACTCATAAATCCTCTTGCCTGATGAGAGATAAAATAACTAAAGGAGGCCTGCTCAGAACAGCAGCTGCAAAAGGGAAAAGTATAGCTGCAAGAATGGGGGAGCATGCTGACACTGCAGGAAATTCCGAGGAATATAAATATTTATCACTAGTGAGATAAAAATTGTGGCCTCATTGAATATGTACCAAAAAGAGACCCAAAATTTGTCCTGTAGTAGGGAGCCAATGTGATCTTCCTTAGGTGTACATCAGGAATCCCTCAATGCATGTTTCCTTACAATACCAGTAGTGCATATTGGCAAAAAATACAGTATTGGAAAAATATATCTTAAGAAGAGAAGAAATATTTTTAACTTATTTTTCTCTTAAATTGTTTGAGTTTCCAAGTGGATTTCTATATGTTTATTGTAATTTTAATCATGACTTTGCAACTTTTTATGTGCATTGATTTAGATTAGATTGTTAAAATCATTAAGATCTTCTGCCAATTATTCTGGGCTTCTGAAACTATAGGGCAGCTAATAAAAATGAGATTCATACCCCCAGTTGAAAATGCTCTTCAGATCATACTCATGTTTCAAAATAATAATACTGTGGAACTGTTGTTTACATTGATGGACAAAAGGGGAAAAATTAAAAATGCTCACAGGATTAGAACAGCACTTCCCAAAAAGCCAATGCAATTCTTTGAAGGGCAATTCTGAACTTTCTGAAAGAAAGTTAAGGGGCATTAGGGTTCTGTAGAAAAACATATGTGAGTGATCTTTCCCAGAGTTTATAGTGTCTTCCTTCGCAACTGCACTTTTATAAGTCAGATCTTATAAAAAAATTGAGTATGGTTATAGTGATTGTAAAGATTATAAGAAATTACTAAAATGTCTTATAATTGTGAGTGATAACCTTAAAGTGAGAAGATTTGGATAAAATGGAGAGAATTTAACAAACTGAAATGTAAAATGCTGCACCTGGCTTGGAGAAAATGAAAGGCCTAGGTATGGGATGGAAAAGATGATTTGGCAAGAAGACATGTCAGGCCTGTAGAACATAAGTTAATATTATCCTGTTGTTTAAAAAATGCAAATGCTACTTTGGGGCACATTAACAGAAGCAGAGTCTTAATCATAGAAAGTAATTGCTCCACTTATTCTGCCCTGGTTAGATCCTTTTAATGTTGTTCTATATACCCAGTTTTGGACACCACCATTCAAAACTGACACCAATAGGTCAGAAGAGGTCTATTAAGATATGAGGGACTTAAATATGTGTTACTTGGCTTTCCACCTATTGGAGAAAAAAGGGTGTCCAAAATAAACTTTTTCTTTGTATTAATTGATGAGAGAATACAAAGCCACACATAAAGGACATAGAAAGGGTCAAGATGTAAATACTCAAAGTTCATGGTCTCTGCTCCAGTGAGGTCTAGTGTGAGGTCTAGAATGCAGGGAATGTCTCAGTTAAATGTTTAAGACATTTGATTTATTTCTTTAACACGGAATTTTCTTCATAAGGATATATCAAGAACTTTTACCAATTAGACTGACAGTCTGTTTCAGGGATAAGAAAACAAGTATGTTTTAGATATATCTAAAACATTATAATTTGTGCTCAAAATTATTAGCTGTATCCAGCCTGGCCATTGGTAAGATATTGGAATGCTTGTTGAAAACATTTGATAAGCAATAGTTCTTTTCCCATAGCTAGTCCAGCATTTTGTTCACATAGGATCCAAGCAAAGAAGCTCACAGGCTGAATGTGGAGACAACAGTAGTTTTTTTAAACTGTCCTTTAGGAACTGATAATTAAACTATCTAACTGAGCCTCAAAGCTTTCAAAGGTTTTTTACCAATAATAGCCACATCCTCCATAAATTTACCTACTTTTTTATAAACTATCTAAATTTGTGGATCTCCTATAAGGAGGCAGTGAATTCTTTAGTTGAATATATGCTAAATAAGGACTCTTGATTCTTTCAGGGAGTCTTGATTCTTTCTGTAACTGATCACTTTAATTCTATTATTGTGAAAGAGAGAGAAAAACATCTATCTATTTCTTCTATTATGTATATAGATTTATATATTTTTATCTTGTTTTCTCTCTGCTTTCTTGTTCATCTCCTTTCTAAGTTCCAAACTCGCTATCTGCCATTATAGGAGGGATTATAAATCAATTCATTTTATTTTCCTAAAAAGACTAATCCAAACTTTTTCTATATCATATTTTTCAGAGGAAAAATTACCGCTATGCTCTTTCCATCAGTGTGTCATTTGAAGTAAAGAAGATGCCATACAAAGTTCAGCCAGCAAAACTTCCTGAAGGAAGCATAGCTGTGAGTAGCACTGAAAATAAATATAGAACATTAATGTCCATTGTTTGGATAATTTTGATTACTGTGACAGAATATATTTATAGACAGGAGTTCCAACATAGAGTTTCCTGTGTTTTCTAATGCAGATCCATTCTTTGAATGTTTTTTAAAAGATAGTCATCTGTGTTTTCAAATAATGCTCATCTGGTTATGTTTCCATTTTAATAGTTCTTAGTTGTATATAATGGCAGAAAATGGAAATCCCAATATATTAGGGATAGATATGCTTCTGGTACATTATGTTCTTGGAAAGGGCAATAGTCACAGGGAATGAGGTAGCAATGCTACATCATGAGCAAGACCATGTTATACATATGCTGCAGTACATTTGTTTGTTTGCTTATAATTCACATTCCTAAAATCACCCAATTCCTCAACAATTTAGCGAGTGAGGATATATGGTTGAGTATTATCAACTGATGGTAGCTGACATAATGGCTTCAGATGACCTCACCCAGAAGATTCATGTAGATGTTAAATAGGAGGGATACAATGTCAAGCCCTAGGCATGTTATGTTTGAGAGACTTTGGGTTCCATTTCTTCCCATTAGCTTTGATTGCATTCACATGTAGAAAGGAAGAGAAGATTACAAGGATTTTTTAAGCAAGAATCATCATATCCCTATACTCCCATACTCTGTTATTAATCATATCATGAGAGATCAGGGAGAACAAGGACAGTTGGACCACCCTAATCCTTGTAATTCCGGATATCAGAGAAATGTAATTAATGTCATCTCCATGGTATATTCAACAAGAAGCCTGTCTGAAAAGGTTCCAGATAATCTGCTTCATCCAAGGCCTCTTGCAGCCAGAGCCTTGCAGAAATTGGCGATCAGATCTAGACAAAAGTTGCCCAGGACTGTTGGGTCTAGTGATTTATTTATTTTTTTAGAAGGAGATGTAGCCTTACCACTTCTCCATTGCAGTGGAGGCAGCATCCAGAAATGGGTTGTCCTTGTCTGTTGACCAATTAGACTGAGTCTGTCAAAGCTGTGTGGACCTGCCTCTGTTCACTGATCCCCAGCCTTTGACTCAGTCTTGGCCAAGACAGTTGTGGTTTTTTTGCTCCCATTTTTCCTATTTCTGGATACTCCTTTATTACAATTGAACTTCTAATACACATTGCCTTGTTAATTGCCCAGAGAGACTTGGCAAGGCAGAGTGTGGATTTCGGCATTAAAGGCTTTAGCCCGAGCCCGCTGTGGGCCACATGGCTACGTGGCAGAGCACCTGGAGGTGCTTGAATGGGCAGTAGGCACTTTTGAAAAATTTGCAGATAGGCTAGCGGAGACTAGCCAGCTTGCTGAGGACGCGCTTTTGACAGCCGAAGGGAATCTGGCTGTCAGGACTGCCTGGTCTACCTGGAGCGTCTCTCCGTTCAGCGGAGACTTAAAAGCCCACTGTCCTGCCTTTATCTTCGGACCCAGAAGGCACATTGATCCCTGCCTGATTGTCGGGCATACATTGCTGAAGTGGCGGAACTGTGAGTTTTTGCCTTGTTGAATGGCGCAGCTTTTAAAATGGCTGAGAATGCCACTCCTGCAACCTTTGAAACCATGCTGGCTTCTGCTGATAGATCTTTGGTTCCCCTGGCCCCAGACACTAGTGAAGGCGGATACCTTTGGACAGGTATCTGCAGGCTGCAAATAGCGCTGAACACCGTAGAAGCCATGGCAAGGTTTCCAAGCCTTCAGAGAAGGAGGCTGCGCGAAGGCAGAAGGCTATAGAGAAAGAAATAGCCAAAGCCTTGAAGAAAAAGGATCGCCTCAGGGATTTCCCTCAGCCTGACTTTGACAGGGCAGCTGCTTCCCGCCTTTTTGATTTGTAGCCGTTAGAGCTGCCTGAACACTTTGACAGCTTCCCTGCAGCTCAGTGGTCACCAGATGGCGCTGGTGAGCTGGCTTCTACAAATTTGCCCAGCAACAGAGACCTGCTCTCTGCTACTCTGCCTAGCAACAGAAAGCCTGTGCTCAGCTTAATGCCTGAAGATCATTATAGAGCTGATTCCTGGCACCATTCTAGATGGCAGAGGGCTGGCTTTGAGGTGACCTTTATCCCTACAGCTGCTGGCCTGTGTTCAGGGGATACCTGCCCCCAAATATGGGAGATTAAATATCTGAGGCTATTCAACGTGGGGTTACAGCTGGTATCCAACAGTCCCACGGGACTGCATCTGGGAGGTCTAATTCTCCCTTGTCCCTGCATTATAATCCTGAACCACAGGTTTCTGGGGTGTCTTGTCCAGCACAAAGGCATTATTCCTCTACCTCCTCCCATGACTCCTTAGTGTCAGAAGAGGAACATGGCAGGGAGCTAATCTTATCTGATGAGGACATGCTTCCTGAGCAGCCTACATTTGCAGGGTTATTCAAACTGGCCTTATTTAAATCCTTACTTTTTAAAGCCAAGAAATGCACTAACCTGGGGCCCTCTCAGGCAGGGGCAGACCCTATGACTGCACAGCCCGATTATACATCCTCCCTTTTTTCAGAGCCTGCTCTGGAAGCAGAGGTGGTGCCTTCTTCCTTCTTCCTGCCACTTTTTAGATGTGGTACAGAGGCAGTGGGCCATACCTGCGTCTGGGCCTAACCCAGGATTTCTGGATAAAAGATTTTATAGCATGGGGCGGGAATTGGACAAGGCTCTACAAGTGCCCTTGGTTGATGCTCTTTGGAGCTTCCCTGGAACCACTTCTCATGGAAATCAGGGACAAACGTAAGACCCTTCCAGAGTGGAGGCTTGTCCACCAGCCTATTTCCGTCGTCCATCCTTTAGGGGGCAGGATAGTGGGTACGGCCCCTCCTGATTGCGGCGTCCCTTCTACCAGAGGCAGGATCAGCCACAGGAAAGGACGGGTGGTTTTAGGCAATTTTCAAATAGGCGGCCCTTTCAAGGGGGAGGAAGCCATCCTTTTAAGCGTCAGAAGTAACTGCACTGAAGCTACTCCCATTGGTGGCAGACTGGCGCATTTTGCCAGGCAATGGGAGTTCACAACATCTGATGCGTTTCGTCTTGGAGATGGTCCATTCGGGCCTCTCCATAGAATTTCTCTCAACACCCCCGAGGTTTTTTATTCGGTCGCCTGTGTCAGGGCTTATAGCAAAGCGCGTTGTCATGGATATTCAACATCTGCTTGATATCCAAGTAATCCAGCCTGTTCCTGAGGACCAACAGAGGTTGGGATTTTATTCCATCCTCTTCATAATTCCAAAGGCTTTGGGGGATATAGAGCAATTCTGGATCTAAAACATGTAAACCGCTATGTCATCTACAAGTGGTTTAAGATGCAGTCTCTTCAGTCTACTTTGGACAGTGTGTGGGAGGGCGACTTCCTCACCTCTATTGATCTTACTGAAGGTTATCTTCATGTCCCCATTTTTCCAGAACACAGGAAGTTCCTTAGATTTTTTTACAATGGTAGACACTATCAATATGTGGCTCTCCCATTTGGCTTGTCTTCAGCACCCAGGGCATTCATGAAATTGTTGGCTGCATTATCAGCACACCTAAGGGCTCTCCCAGTGCGTGTCCAGTGCTATCTGGACGATATTCTGATCCAGTCCAGTTTGGCCCATCAGGCAGGTGAGGACCTTAGGATCACCATTAGGGTGCTAGAGGATCATGGGTTTTCCATAAAACCTCCAAGAGCCATTTTACTCCAACTAACAGGCTGCTCCATTTGGGAGCGGAGATAGATACCCTGGAGTGCAAGATTTATTTATCCCAGGAGCAGCTAGTGAGTATTGAGGATGGTATCTCTAGCCACACTCTCTCAGCTCCTGGGCAAGATGGTATCTTGCATTTCTATCGTGCGTTGGGCAAGCTTCCATGCCAGGACACCCAGTGGTTCCTTCTCCCCTTCCAGAGGGCAGGCAGGGGTAATTCTCATTCCAAGATCAGGGTTCCCCCTGAAGTATTGCGATCCCTAAAATGGTGGACTTCCCTGGCCATTGCCAAGGGCAGTCTCTTTAAGGAACCTGTCTGCCTCCAAATTATGACATATGCTGGGGGGGGCGTACTGCCAGGGCAGGATGGCCCAGGGTCGCTGGTCACAGTCTGAACTGGCTCACAGCATTAACTCAGAGCAGTTCATTTGGCTCTCTGTCACTTACAGGACTTGGTGTCGAGCAAGCATATCTTAATTATGACCAACAATGTGACCACTAAGGCACATATTAATCGTCAGGGAGGTACCCATTCTAGGTCCCTTATGAAGGAAGCAGAAAGGCTGTGCCTCTGGGCAGAGAGGTTCCACGTATCGCTGAGGGTGGAACATATTTCCAGCGTAGCTAATGTTATTTATTTATTTATTATTTATTTATTTATTATATTTATATGCCGCCCATCTCCCAGAGGACTCTGGGCGGCTCACAATATTACAAACAAA
>JANHFM010005444.1:306661-319074 GCA_032468115.1 Grayia smithii | reverse complement strand
CTCTCTCTCTCTCTCTCTCTCCCCCTCCCTCCCTCCCTCCCTCCCTTTCTTTCTCATCGGTTGGTTTAAAAAAATGATAATGTAGGCAAGGGAGAAAGAGAAAGATACACCCAGTTGAATGCAGAATTCCAGAGAATAACTAGAAGAGATAAGAATGCATTCTTAAATGAACAGTACAAAGAAATAGAAGAAAACAATAGAACGGATGTTGTCTTACCTGAATATCCATTTTCAAAGCGTAGTGAGGATAATCCATGCAAGGGTCATCTCTCATCTATTTGCCAGAGACTGAGTGTAGATGTTTTTCTTTATGTTTAGCCACATCTCCTGTGCTTTTCGAGCCTCAGTCTTTTTCACCAAGGCATATCCATCCAGAGAATCTACAGAGGAAAGAACAGAAGAAACCCACCCTGACCAAGATCAGGCTGCAGGATGGATTATCCTTGCTGCGCCCTGAAAATGGACGTTCAGGTAAGACAACGTTCATTTTCCAGTGCATAGCTCAGATAATCCATGCATGGGATATACCCAAGCTCATGAACTCGGGGCGATGGGCTGACTGATCCCCAGATCCTGGGTGGAATACACACTGTGCTATACCCTTCATCCAAAGAATGCCTCAGCTGAGGTGTAGCTGTCCAATTTGTAATATCTTATAAAAGGAGTCAATGATGACCAGGTGGCTGCTTTACAAATGTTGCTGACAGAAGCCTGGGTAGCCCAAGCCACCATGGTGGCAGCGCTGCATGTTGAATGGGCCAAAATTTTGCCAGGCAGGGGTCTGGCCTTGAGCTCATATGCTTTCGAAATACATCCCTTCAGCCAACGACCCACCATAAAGGAGCAGACTTTCCTGCCCATTGACGAGGGGTGAAATTGCTGCGTCCCATTCTCTGGAATAGCAGTAAGAACCACTGCATGGTTGAGCATGTCGTTGTGCCCAGGGCAAGCTCAAAATACACAAAATCATTTTCCTGAGCAACTGCAAGAGCAACAGCAGGGGAACTGCTCGTTGAGACATAATTTGTATCACCAAGTCCTTGATGCTGAGTTGGTGATCGAGCGAGAGGTAAACCTGGCCCTTGAGCGAGTTGATCACCGTTCCAAGATGAAGAATGCGGGTTGTGGGTAACAGGTGACTCTTTCCCAGGTTGAGGGAAAATATTGTTGGAGGGTGGAGATCACTGTCTCGCTGTCCTGTGTAGCCTGCGACTGGGAGGACAGGATCAAGATGTCGTCCAGATAGCAAAGTATATGAATCGGGGTCCCCTGAACAGTGGCTGCTACCGCCACCAACAATTTGGTGAACATCCTCAGGGCCAACAAGAGGCCGAAGGGCATGGCCCAATATTGAAAATGACAATCAGCATACACAAAGCAGAAATACTTGCAATGCGCTCGATGAATCAGGACATGCAAGTAAGCTTCCTTGAGGTCCACTGATTGTAAAAGGTCGCCATACCTGATGCTTCCCAAGATCAATCTTGGGAAGATGCTTTCCAAGGGAAGCATCTTGAATCGCCAGTACAAGATGAAACAATTAAGTTGTTTAAGATTCAATATTCCCTCTCCAACCCCCCAAACTCTTTGGCACCAGGAACAGGATGGAATAGAACCTGGCTCTTTCTTGTTCTTTCAGCACTGGTTCAATGGCTTATATGTCCAAAAAATGTTGGACCTCATCGTCCATGAGATCCTTCCTTAAGGGATGTCGAGAAACTGGGCACTGGAGGTAATGTTGGGAGGGCTAGAGCAGAATTCCAGGGTGAGGCCGAGACCCACCATTTGAAGAATCCAAGCATTGTTCATGGATAATTCCCATTGATGGTGGAAATGATGAAGGTGACCGCCAATGGGAATGGACGACCGGGAGTCACTTGCCCTGTCTAAATGACCGGTTACTAGCCCCACGAAAGACTCTCTTTGCTGGGGGTCGATGTCTGCCCCGGTCCCAGAAGGCTATCTGTCGGTGGTGTGATCAAACCCCTGAGAGTAGGTCTTTAGGAATGAGGACCCTCTGGGTCCAGAATCTGGCCAAAAGGGCTGCCATTGCAAGTAAGGGGAATACCTTCGATCTGGCCTCCTATACGAGGAAGGTAACACCTTTATTTTGTCCTTGTTCTCTATAAGTATTGGATCGAAGGCCTCTCCTTTGTATGGAGCCAAAGCAAGTTTCCACTTCGACTTCATGTCCGCTTTCCTATTGTGCAGCCATAAGAGCCGGCGAGATGTTACGGTAGAGGCTAAAGCTCGAGAGGCAAATTTCGCGGCATCCAAGGATGCATTGGCCAAATATCCAGTGGCAACTACCAGTTTATTAATCTCCTGGTGTAGCCTGGTATCATCCGGCGGCAGACTTTCTTGTAATTGGCAAAGTCATATCAGAGATGCCCTGTTAAAAAAAGAAGCCGAGGTCGCAGCCTTGATGGCCCAGGCAGCCCTTTGGTGCATTTTTCTGAACAAAAGTTCAGCTTTCCTGTCCTCAGTCTTAAGGTTGTCTACTATGTCGTTGGCAAGGACAGTGGAGGATATGAGACTAGCCACCGGGGCATCTGACCCCTTTAGCACCACTTCGCACCAGGCACCTTCACCCTTGTCCGAATGCTCACCAAGTCCAGGGACAAAAAGGTCCAAAATAGTTAAGCACAAGGCAGCTGGGCCTCTCAAAGTGCTGCTGTGATCCGTCTGAGAAAGAAAATGGTGGGCACGAGCGGGAAACGGTCCTTCACACCACTGCAGCTTGCCTAAGGGTAGAAAATGGCACAAAGACTTTCCGAGCCTTCCCAGCACTGCAAAGCCAACTCCTGGTCCTCTGAGTTTGCCACGGTACCCGGGCAGTGACTCCGGAGCCGCCAAGCAGAAAAAGGAGAGCTGTGGTGGTGGTGGCGGTTGTGTCAGCTCATCGGGAAACCAGCTCGCCCACCAGCAGCAAATTCAAACTCTGGAAGAGTTTGGGACAAAGGGACAAAGCTCCAGAATGCTGCCTCCTGATGATCCTGGGGGATGGAAGATGGCCTGGAGCCCCAGAGTCGTCTAATGCACCCCCAGCAGCTGAGAAGGTTGAATTGGCTAAGAGTAGAAAAAAAAATTAAAGGCACAGCTCTCCCAAAGGAATAGTAAAGAAATAGAATAGAATAGAATAGAATAGAATAGAATAGAATAGAATAGAATATAAAATGCTAATAATCCAATGCAAGGATCAGATCAATCTAAATGCCAGAGAAGGCAAACTCAAGTCTCTTTAGTAGACTAAGTGAAAAAGACTGAGGCTCGAAGAGCACAGGAGGCATGGCTAAGCATAACGAAAAAAATCTACACTCAGTTTCTGGCAAATAGATGAGAGATGACCCATGCATGGATTATCCGAGCTGCGCACTGGAAAACAGGGAGGACCAGAGATCTCTTCAAGAAAATTGGAGATATGAAGGGAACACTTAATACAAAGATGGGCATGATAAAGGACCAAAGTGGCAGGGACCTAACAGAGGCAGAAGAGATTAAGAAGAGGTGGCAAAATTACACAGAAGAACTATACAAGAATGATCTTTACGTCTCTGATAACCACAGTCAGGTGGTCACTGACCTCAAGCCAGGTATCCTAGAATGTGAAGTCAAATGGGCCTTAGGAAATTTGAGCAACAACAAAGCTAGTGGAGGTGATAGCATTCCAGCTGAGCTATTCAAAACCTTAAAATACAATGCAGTAAAAGTGATACACTCAATTTGCCAGCAGATCTGGAAACTCAACAGTGGCCACACGATTGGAAAAGGTCAGTTTACATTCCAATTCCAAAGAAAGGCAATGACAAAAATGTTCAAACTATCACACCATTGCACTTGTTTCAGATGCTAGTAAAGTTATGCTTAAAACACTGCAAACTAGGCTCCAGCAGTATGTGGATCAAGAACTACCAGTAGTACAGGCAGGATTTTGAAGAGGCAGAGGAACTAGAGATCAAATTGCAAACATACGCTGGATCATGGAAAAAGTTAGGGAGTTCCAGAAAAACATCTGCTTCATTGACTATGCTAAAGCCTTTGGTTCTGTGGATCACAGCAAATTGTGGCAAGTTCTTAAAGAGGAATACCAGACCATCTTATTTGTCTCTTGAGAAACCTATATGGGTCAAGAAGCAACAGTGAGAACTGGACATGGAACCACTGATTGGTTCAAAATTGGGAAAGGAGTCAGCAAGGCTGTATACTGTCACCGTGCCTATTTAACTTATATGCAGAGCACATCATGAGAAAGGCAGGGCTAGATAAATCAAAAATTGGAATTAAGATTGCCGGGAAAAATATCAACAACCTCAGATATGCAGATGATACCACTCTAATGGCAGAAAGCAAAGAGGAACTAGAGTCCTTTGGGCTGCAACGTGATCAAACCAGTCAGTCTTAGAGGAGATCAACCCTGACTGCTCTTTAGGAGGCCAGATCTTGAAGATGAAACTCAATTACTTTGGCCACCTAATGAGAAGGAAGGACTCACTGCAGAACAGCCTAATGCTGGGAAAGATTGAGGGCAAAAGAAGAAAGGGATGACAAAGAGTGACGTGGCTGGATGGAGTCACTGAAGCAGTAAGTGTGAACTTAAATGGACTCCAGAAGATGGTAGAGGACAGGAAGGCCTGGAGGAATGTTGACCATGGGTATGCAATGGGTTGGACACAACTTTGCAACTAACAAAAAAGAAGAGTATTTTCCCGTTAAACCAGAAAATCTGAAATGGTTAACATCTAGCACACAAAAAATGGAAAGCTTTCAATCATTAAAGGTAATAATTATCTTCTAGACTTTAAGTCCTTTTGTTATAATTCTTAGAGAGTCTCTGTTTTACAGTTGGACCCACTCCTATCTTTTTTTGCTTACAATTAAAATAGTACATTTTACGTTGCGAACAAGCATAAATCAAAAGGACATGAAGTTCTTAAGTTCAATAAGGAACTTCTGATTATACATATATTGCACTCTAATTGATAATACCCTTCTATAAGTGGTCATTTGTTTTGTATATTACTATAGCCAATATGTCCTTATGTCTTAATCAGGGGTCGGCAACCTTAAACACTCAAAGAGCCAGCCACTCAAAGGTCCTAACCGGAAGCCCCCATTCGATTCTGGAGCTGACCAGAAGTCCGATTTCCCCATCATAATCTCCTCCTAGTGCTGCATCCTTTTTCCACTACCTGTCCTAACCGAACACCCTATCAATTGTGGAGTTGACCAGCAACAGGGAGCCACAACAGACGGATGAAAGAACCACATGTGGCTCCAGAGCTGCAAGTTGCTGATCCTTGGTCTTAAATTATGTGTATTTGTCTCTCAGATTTACAACCACTGCAATTTATCTATCAAATTTATTCTCACTTTAAGGTTTATACAAAAGCCTAACTAATATCCTTCCAACGATTCTATCTGCAACGTTTTCCTCCTTCCTCTCTGTTTATCTTTATGATAAAGGTAGTCCTTTATTTACTATCACAATTGGTACCAGAATTTTTATTTCTAAGCAAGGTGATTGTTACATGAGTCACAACCAATTTTATAAACTTTTCTGCCATGGTTGTTAAGTGAATCATGTCATTAACTGAATCTGGGTTCTGTTATTGATTTTGTTTGCCAGAAGCCAGTTTGAAAAGTTGCAAGCGATGTTAACATGACTCCAGGATACTTGCAACTGTTGTAAATACATGCTGGTTACCCACATTTTGATCAGGTGATCTATGACAGTCATAAGTATCAGCACCAGTCATAGATCACTTTTTTCAATGCCATTGTAACTTTGAACAGTTGTTAAATGAATGTTTGTAAGTCAAGGAATATCTGTACAATAATTCAGTTTACTCTTATCTTGAGGCAAGCTTTTACCCCTATATACCTATAGAAGAAAAAAGAAACATTTTGGACTGCCCATTAACATAAAGAAAACAAAGATAATGATGACTGCAGAGACACATACGTCAGAGTGCAGATTGACAATAAGACCATTGAAACAGTAAAGAAATTCATCTTGGACCAATATGGTGACTGCAATCCTGAGATCAGAAGGCATATAGCACTTGGAAGAACTGCAATAACCAGCATGAATAACATCTGGAAGAGTAAATATATCAGCCTGCCAACCAAATACAGATTAGTTAATGCAATAATTTTTCCAGTTGCTACTTATAGTTATGAAACCTGGACTCTGGAAAAGGCAGATTGGAGAAGGATGGATGCCTTTGAACTGTGGAGCTGGAAATGACTATTACTCATCCTATGGACTGCAAAAATAAAGATGTCAGGATTCCAAGTAATGGCCCCATCGCAAACAGAACTCAGAGGCAGGTTCTCAACAGTTTTATTTGGAGACATCATCTTGGCATTAACTGGTGGAAAGCCAACTCTGAGGATTCCCACTCTTTTCATCTCATTAAAACGAAAAGTTTCACTTTCCCCCAAACAATAAATCACATTGTCCAATTCAGGCACTGGCTGGTTGCCTGGCAACTCCTTTCCTCCACCTCCAACTAGTCAGTTGGGATGTCTTTGACCCGGGAGAGAACTAGTTTGTTTTAGCTACAATCCCCCTTCAACTCCAAGCTGTGTCAAGCCTGAAACCATGTGGAAGAAATCCCAATAGAAAAACTACAGAAAAAGGGGGGGACCAACAGCCAGGTCAGCTTCGGGATTGACAAAATAAGTCCTAGAACAAATCTCATCAAAAATATCATTTGAAGCCAAATTTGCCAAACGAAGGCTATCATACTTTGGCGATATCATGAGAGCTGACTCACTTAAAATGTCCATGATGCTAGGAATGATCATTGGTAAATGGAGAAGTCCCAGTATCTATTGAATGGACACTATAAAGTAGTGTAGTCCCCAATCTTTTGGTTCCACAGACTGGAAGCGGTTGGGGGGGATAGTTTTGTGTGCACCATCTAATCTGCATATGTGCAGATCAGGGGTGGGTTCTACCCACCTTCACTACCGGTTCTCTTCGTGTGTGCGCGATTGCGCACGCGCGCGTAAACCACGCTACCGTGCATGTGCAGAAACTTTTTTCCCCAAAAAATCACCGAAAAAGTGCTCTGCGCATGCGCAGAACGCTAATTTTGGCGATTTTGGAAAAAAAGGGTAAGTTGGGGAGCGCGGGTCCGGGACGCTGCGAACCGGTTCAGTGATGTCACGGCGTCACCGCTACCTATTCGCGCAAACTGGACCGAACCGGGGGCAACCCACCACTGGTGCAGATAGAGATAGAACTGAGCTGGATCAGTAGCCAGCTGTGGACCAAGGGTTAGGGAGCCCTGCTATAAAGGATGACACCGAGATGACCATGGCAGATCTGAAGGAAGTGTAAGGAGATATAAGACAGAAGGGCATGGAATGTGCTTGATCCGAAGAGTGGCTGATAGTTGGCCATGACTGAATGGCTGTCAACTATGACTTATTGAAGATTTATTCCAAATTTAACAGAAAAGCATTGCATGAGAACTGTTGATGCAAAATCTGCTATGTGATTTCATCTGAGCCCTTGAAGACAGTGGCTCAAAAATCTTGTTTCATCTTCTGTTGACAGATAGATAAACACAGAGACAAGTTTTACTTCTGTTCTCGCTTTAATGTGAATGCATTGACAAAACACATCCTGGAATGGGGACAAAGATTATCAATTTTCCTAAAATTTTGATGCGAGGTGATAGAATAGTCATTATTGGTAATTATGGTGACTAAACTTTAACCTTTATAATTATTTTTCATATTCAGAACTTTGTGTAACTATTAAAATTATTACTCTTGCCATGTTGAATGAAAAAAGAAAAGACTATCATTGCCATCTTCTATTAGATAGATATTGAAATAAAGAAAATATTAAATGGCAAGGTTAAAATGCGATGATAGAAATTATCATATTCTGGAACCTTTATTAGTTTGTTGTTTGTACAAATAACTCAAGATGGCAAACATGTGCAACACAGCTTCCTCTTTCTATTGTCCCTATACAACAGCCCTGTGGGCTGGACTGAGAGAGAATGGCCAATGTCACCCAGCTGGCTTTCACGACTATAGCAAGATTTGAATTCACACTCTCTCACTTTCTGGCCAGGTGCCTAGCTTATTCTGCTTGTTTCAGATGTTGCAGTCCTCTATGTATTCAGTGTTCTGTTGTTAAAAAGACAACAGTTAGTGTTACAGGCTAGTAAGTCTGACCTTCTTCAACTTGGTTTGTTCAATTTCCATAACTCTCAGACAACTAAGAAATGCCACATTGCAAGTGCTCTGGTCCATACTTTTGCCTTTGTGAAAAGGCAAATGAATTAACATTTCTGTCAAGTGTATAGTTATATACATTTTCTTTTTCATCAGTGTGAAGATAATAGATATAAAGATTTTTGCAAGAAATTTTATTGAAAATAATGGTTTTATAATGTTTAGATTTGTAGGTATTGTAAATGTATTAATATTTTGCCTCCTTAATAACAGAAGGAAATAGGTAGATTTTTTCAAATTTCCTTAGTATAGTTTAAAATTTCTTCCATTTTTCCATTACTATATTCATAAAAGCTTAAATAATATATGAATATGCCTGGATACATGAACAGTTGCATTATTCTTTAATGCTATAACAAATGAAGCGAACAAGCAAATAGGATATAAACAAATTTTGCAGTGTAAATATGTATTTACAATGCATATTGATGTAAGTATGGAAAGAAAGTGTGAAATAGGTACATTACTAAATTTTGTACGTTACTTTGTAACTATATTCAAATTTTTGAAAAGGAGATAAAAAACTAAAAAAGGTAATATAAATGAAAGAACTAAAAAAAGGAAGAATGAAAAAAGGAAGAATGAAAAAAAACAAAGAAGTAGCTTACGATTTTCTTTACAGAATTTTAAGTACAAATACAAAATTACCTCTTGCTTTATAGCATAGCAACTGGAGAATTCTGGGACTTGAAATCGACTCTTCTTAAAGTTGTTGAGGTTGAGAAACTTACTCTGGTTCCCCCCCAAAATTTATATATATATAATCTGTTTTATCTAATCATCAAAACCATAAATTGGAAGCCATCATTAAAAGTTCCATCATTTTCATCAATCATTCATCTATTGTGAGTAGTGCCAAATTTTTCTGCCTTTTTGCATACAAGGACAAAGTTTGTAGTTTTCAAATTGTAGATTACACAAAGGAATCATCCAGTAAAACTGGATGCTTACAGATAGTCCTTAACTTAAACCATTAGTGATGGTTTGAAGTTATAACAGCACTGAAGAAGATGGCACATGGCCGATTTTTAAAATTACAATTATTGTAGCATCACCTTGGTCACATGATCAATATTCAAATATTTGACAACTGACATGTATTTATAACAATTGCACTGCCCTGTGGTCATGTCATCACCATTTGTAACCTTCCCAGCTGGCTTCTGACAAGCAAAGTCTGGGGGAAGCCAGATCCACTTAACAACAGCATGATTCACCTCACAGCTGTTGCAAATGATCATAAAATGGAGCACTACTCACTTGTCTTGCTTAGCAATAGACCTTTGGCGCTCCATTGTGGTCCAAAGTTGAGGGTTACCTACCTTTATTTCAGTTATTGTTTTTTGGGTGGTAGAGCTAAGATTGATCACAGTTCCTCCACTTATTGGGACTTACAAAATAATATTAAGAGAATAGATAGAATAAACATGCAGTCTGGAAAATTGTCAAATCAAAGTGTCTTGACATCTGATAAGTATTTGCTCATCAAATAAGAATTTGCAGAATTACCCAAAACTCTAAATTATTTTATTTTGAAAAATATGCTTTCATAGGAAAACTTGAATAATTAAAAAATAAGTTGAAACATGGTGCTGTGAATGTAGTCCACCCACGAGTTTACACATTTCCTGAATATTCTTTTATTTTATCAGGGTGAGTTGCTGTCTTGCCCTAGGGTGAAGTCATGAAATATGATTTTTTTCAGAAAAAAAGGAACATGAGGAGGGAAAGAAAAAGGCAGCTGAAAAAAAAACAGCATATATATAGCTTCTGATTAAAATTTAGACTGGGGGTGTCCAAGTAGTAGAAACAGAGGGAACATCTGTTTTAAAGGACTTCTAGTTCTGAAGAATTATGTATGTAAAAAGTCTAGCCAGAAATCTGCACTAAGGTTAATACCGTTTTTTGTCTGTGTGGTTTTTAAATGTTCTGTTTTTTAAAGTTTCTTTGTTTGTTCAGTAATAGTGTGTACTAAAGCCTTTTAAACAAGGAAATGACATTTCTTTAGAATCTTTTCTCATCTGTTACAATATCTTCCTATAGATTGTGATAAAATATTTTTCTATAGTTAACGAACATCATTTTGAGATTTGCAGGGAGCATTTGCTTAAATCCTTAAATGTTTGGAGTTTGGATATTCAAAATTAAAAAGAATATTCATGGTGTTTTGTCTTTAAAGTTTGATCTGGTTTATCCTCCAGTGAGATTGATTTATTGTCCATGTGAGAAAGAAGTGCTGAATCCTTTAGTCAAGATTATTTTAGCTTTAATTGCCAGAAAAGCAGCACAAATTGTGTGACTGTACCTTCTCTCATCACACATTTGGACTAAGAATGAGTTGATGCTTCTCCTGGAAGATGCCGTTATAAATGGGAACTACCAAGCCACTATCCTAAATGGAAACAGAATTAAGACTTTCAGCTACCCATCCAAAAGGGTATAAGTCTTCCCCAATCCTCCAGATATTTTGAAGTAATTTTTTCTCTCATTAATAAATATTCTCAGCATTGTTTTCAGCCATTTCAGCAATAAACTGAAAATTTTAACGTTGGATAAGTAAACAATACCAGTGTTTTCAGCTGATGTATTAAAATGATATTTTGTACATTAATTAGCCATCAAACATCTTGTTCATTAGTGAAGCTATCTGTATTATGGGTATTTTTTATTAACACCTAATGCACATTGATTAGATTACAAATGTTGACATTCTTAAAACTTTGGATTAGAAATGTAATAATAGAGGACAATTCAGCAGTTATTCAGAAATCTATTAGTGGAGTGCATATACAGTTTTGTAGATATAAAGCTATTTTTACTTTGTTCCGAAGTGATGGATTAGAAAATAGAAAATGCACTGGAATGTTAGGTGAACTGAATGAAGGGCATAATGCAAATGTAATGAATTAGAAATTGTTTAGAAAAAATCTTTCTCAAAGCACTTGAACTTTGGGTCAGTCAATGAAATTAAATGTCAATAGTTTCACAGTGAGCTTTCAGATTTAATTGATAATTTAAAGATAATTTGAGTATTGACCAGACAGTGCTGAAATAAAATTTGCATTCTTAATAGGGAAAGCTCTCTCAAAAACTGTTAATAACTGTACATAATGATAAACCAGAATTGCTGGCTTATCTTGAGTTATGGAAAAATATATATTCTGTTGGTGTTATTCATTTCTGTTCTGCCTTATCTTAGAGTAGCACTCTTCAACATTGACAGCTCTAAGATGTATGGATTTCAACTCTCAGGATTCCCCAGGCAACATGTTAGTGGGAAAATCTGGGAGTAGATGTTCAGACATCTTATAGTTGCCAAGACTGAGGAACACTGGTTTAGATCTCAGCTTGTATAAAGGAAGCGTCAAACATGAGTGAATCAGCTTATTGTCCATCTCTGTGTTACTTATTCAAAGTTACAAACCAGAAGGTGAAATAATTTAAAACTTCTGTTAGATTTAGGTTTCTCTAAGAATTATCTACTAATAAACAATTGTTATAAATAAATAAGCTGCGACCAATCAGACTGAACTCCTGATATCCCCTGGGTTGACTTCTTTGCTGTTCTAACAAAGAATTCTCTCTTCAGCCCTAGTAGGTTCCTCCTTAATGCCGAGAAAAGCAGCCTTGGGCCAATCCTGAAAGACAAGTTGTACAGTGGAACCATGCAGTTCTTAATGTGGAGAAAGTTTCCATGAGAAATGTCTACAAGAATTTACTGGGAAAGGGGAAATATAGGAGATGAGAAGAAAGCCACAATCTCTCTCACACACATAGATAAATCTACAAATCAATACAATTAGCTTATCTAAACTAGTTACAGTACTTTCCTGTTCCTTCAATAAGCTTCAATTATCACATATTCACTACAGAGAAGATGGTTGGGGGGCAATTAGCTTGGGTGTTAATAAACAGGCCTTTTATTTCTTCTTACTTTTTCTTGAGCATTTCTCTCCAGGTTGGCAGTTTTCTGTAACTAGTCCTGTAATTTAATGTCTCTATTAATTATATGAAAAGGGATGTACAGCAGTTTAATTAAAAATGGCACATAGACATAAAGACTGCAGAATAATGACATTTTTTCCATCACGCTGCTTAGGAGTTCCAGTCATGGGTATTAACTCCTCTCATTGGCTGCTGACTGAGTTCTAAAA
>JANHFM010005444.1:278606-289687 GCA_032468115.1 Grayia smithii | reverse complement strand
TAGGCTGTAAAAAAATGCTTTAAAAAGCAAGGCTCCCACGATGGCAGGGCTCAGCTGTTAATGACAGCCGAGCCCCGTGATCATCGGAGCCTTGCTTTTTCTACCAAATAGGCTGTAAAAAAATGCTTTAAAATAGCAAGGCTCCCACGATCACAGGGCTCAGCTGTTAATTACAGCTGAGCCCCGTGATCCTATTCGGCGGCAGCAGAAGCAGCAGCAGGGACAGGGGCGATGGCAGCAGAAGCAGCAGCGATGGGGAGGCGGGGGCGACAGCAGCAGAAGCAGCAGCAATGGCGGGGGCGGGGGAGACAGCAGCAGAAGCAGCAGCAATGGGGGGGCAGTTTGGGCTTTCTGCTGGCGGCAGCTGTCTGTTGTTGCTGCCATTGCTGCTATTAGGTAATTGGGCGAACGAGTGGCAGGGGCTGGGAAGCAGGGACATTTTGCAATGTGCAACGGGAAACCAGGAGCCATTTTGAATGTGAAGAGCCATCGCCTAAGCCCTCTCTGTGCTTGGGAGCCGAGTTGAGCGGAAGCCCTTAAACTGAGAAATGAGGCTGGAAAGCAGGCTCATTTCTCTTTAAGGGTTCCCGCTCAGCTCAGCTCCCAAGTGCGGAGAGGGCTACGTTTGAAGTATAAGATGCACCCTGATTTTCACCCTCTTTTGGGGGGTAAAAAGCTACTTCTTATACTCAGAAAAATACGGTAATTTAAAGTCCATTATTTGTCATTGAAGAAGATTATTCAGAAATGAAAAAACATTCAATACAGTTGCCAATCTTCCCAGGAATGGATGTCCCAGAAAGTTACTTCAGGGTCAGACCATGCAATGCTCAGAGAAATTGCCAAAATCCAAGAGTTGCATCTCAGACTCTTCAGGCCTGAGTTAAAATGTTATTTTGTAGAATTAGAAAAAGATTGAACAAATATGTTTTGTTTGGAAAGATGGCCAGGAAAAACATCTTCTCTAAAAAGAACATGACAGCAAGGCCTAAGTTTGCAGAGTTGGATCTGATCAAATCACAGGACTTCTGAAATACTGTCCTTTGGACAATTGAGATGTTTGGCCACAATGCACAGTGCCTTGTTCAGTGAAAACCAAACACAGCATATCAGCACAAACATCTCAAACCAACCACCAAGCCACAATAGTGGAGGGGTGATGATTTGGACTTGTTTTGTAGCCACAGGGCATGGGCATCTTGCAGTCATTGAGTCAACCATTAACTCTTCTGTATACAAAGTCAAATGTGAGGCCATCTGTCCAGCAGCTAAAGCTTGGCCAACATTGGGTCATGCAACAGGATAATGATCCCAAGCACACCAACAAATCTAGAGCAGAATAACTGAAAAAGAAAAGAATCAAGGTGATGCAAGGGCCCAGGCAAAGTCCAAACCTCAGCCTGATTGAGATGCTATGGCAAGACCTCAAGAGAGCTGTGCATAAAAAAATGCCTATGAAACCTCAATGAACTGAAGCAATATTATAAAGAAGAATGGGCCAAAATTGCTCCACAACAATGTATTTAATTTTTCACACATGGCTTCTCCATTTTGGCTTTTGTAAAATGAATGTGACATGGTATATAATATGTCACGTGTTATTGTTCATCTGAAGTTGTATTTACCTAGTTTTAAGCACTGCTAAGGCCAGATAGTTTTTACTATATCCTGATACATAAAGCCATAGAACGCAAAGAGGGTGTATTTTCTTTTTCACATGATTTATATATGAAGATAGTTAACAAGTTAAGCAACAGCCAAGTTAAAAGTCAAAGCCCTTTTTTTTTGTAATTTACTCATAGAAATTCTACAATGGTTTCTTAACTACTGTAAATCACCCCAAGCATTATCTCTGATTTGTTCAGGATCAAATACCTTTGTTTAGTTCTTAATAATAAAACTTTCCTTAGGATTTTAATTGGGAACTTTTCCAAAATTGCATCTTATTTCAAAGTTCATAAATCTCTGTTGTAAATAGCTCTGCAGCATCTATTATTGAAACACAGTGGTCATCTTGTCAAGAGAGTCTAGTCCATTCTTCATCTATTCCATTGTGTCAGAATTTCTTGTATTCATATTCCTTTTCATTTTTTCTGGCAGATTTATAATTTTCAGAACACTTACTTACTTCTTCACATGTGGCAGCAACAGATCAGATTCCAATTCATCAAGCTGCAAATCAAATCCAACTGTATTTTCTGTTTTTGGCTATCATCCTGAGTTTGGCTCAAAGTCATTGTTGTCCCGTCAAATTTTTGTTTCTATTTTCAAATATAATATGAAATATGTTTATATTTTCAAATAAAAAAGAGAGCATTCTTTTTTCAAATGCTTCCCAGAAAATTTTATCTCTATTTAGGAATATTTTTAAATTTGTAATCTAATCCTAAATAAATCCATTTGGATAACTTTCTGTACCAGAAAGTACATTTTTATCACGGAGTTTCTTACAATGAAAATGAAAGTAGTTTGAAATAAACAGGAAAAGAACAGGAAAAAAAGTTGTAAGAGTCCAGCAACGGGTTATAAAATAGGTCAGCAATCAGTTCGCCGTAAAGCTAAAAATATTAAAGCTTTAAAAAGTGCAATTAAAAATCATGTGTTCTTAGGGAAAATGAACAACTGAAGGGAAAAGGTAGTAAGAGACTCAACCTTCCAATCATTCCCCAAGAATTGTGGTGTTCAACAGTGGTGAGTTGCTCCTGGTTCGGTCTGGTTCTATAGAATAGGTAGCGGTGACGCTGTGACGTCACCAAACTGGTTCTATACTACCGGACCGAAGCCCCCCCACGCGCCCGTACTTACCTGTCCCTGCATGCAGCGCACGGAGTACGCTTACGCGCATGTGCGGGAACCTTTTTTGAGCCTTTTTTGCTCAAAAAAGCTTCTGCGCATGCACAGGAGCGCTCGTTTAGTGTGCGCGCACGCAAAGCATGCGAGTGCGCCGACCACGCACAAAGCGCTGCACCTACACAACCAGTAGGAAAGGTAAGTAGAACCCACCCCTGGTGTTCAAGATACTCTCTTCTCCAGGCACATGATTGTCCGAAGGTCATCTTGGACCCTTCTTAGTCTCCCCTTCATAAGACATGGAGCAAGACCTCTAAGTTTTGGCAGCATAAATTTGTTATTGTTTGATACATTTTTGAAAATTAAACGTGTTATAGCGTATTTTAGGAGAAAAATCTATTTCTATAAGTTGCTGAAATTAAACATCTTTGCTTACTATTTCAAATGTCACTAAGTTTTCTTCCTACCTTTGCTGAGAAGGTTTGCAAATTTACAAATATCCTTCCTCTGAAAAAAGCTTGACATTGCAGATTCATTTTAAATAGCATTGATGAAAGCTATACATCACTGTGGATTAGAAGGCAAAAAAGAAATGCTTGAAAGCACACATGAATCCCCACACAGACTATCTGCAACTCCTTAAAGCAGCTATGTTATACTTAGAATAGGCCAGCTACTTAAGGAATTTATATATTTATTAAACAAACTATCTACCAGAAGGAAAGTTATAAACATCAAAACTACAGCATAATTTAAAAAATAAGCCCAATAAACTTTATATACATTGATCACATCATGCAGTTCCATCAACAGTTGCAAACAGATGCTGCCGATGTGGTTAGAGTAGCATCTTTTTATCTTCAAATATTTCACACCAGGGTTTTGTATGTTTGTTACTAAGATTATAAATCTTATATAATAAGATTATATGATGATTGAGGAAAAGGGTATTTGTGGTAATAAATATTTAATTAGTTGCTCCCCTATCCCACTGGAATACCTTTTTTTACCTTTAACCTTTTTTTTTTTAAATACAGTGTTTTCTTCCCTGAGCCTTGGCCTTCTTCCTGAGCGTTCAGCTACTCTGATGGTGTATGAAGATGTTGTCCAGATAGTCTCAGGATTTCAAGGTACGATTGCTTGTAGAGATGCTTCTTTATGTGTCCAGAAAAGAAGGAAGTATTATTTATGATGCATCTTATAGCTCAGTTTTATGGCTTTTAATTTCCTTCTATTATATGATGGAGACCTGAGCATGTTAGCTAATTCACCTTCTTTGTGCAGTTCCTGGAGAAGTTTTAAAGGGAGAAGATCTGTGGTGGGCATTGGCCCTATTTGATCCTGGTAAAATCAAGGGCTTTCTAATTACAGGAGTGTTGTAAATTCCCCAATGTGAAACACCAGCAGAGACAGTGAAGCCAGCTGGTTCTCCTTCTCCCAATCTGTGGAGTACCTTTTTTATATGTATGTGTTACTTATATATAATTTATAATATATATAATTTATAATCACATATATAATTTTATTGTATTTTATAAAAATAAAAAATACACAAGAAAACAGCAACGTATATACAGTAATTACAGTATGTCAAATTCTACCTACTAACTTACCTATGCTTGCAAAGTATTATGAAATCTGTGCCCAAGGAAAATGTGTTTAATCAATTAATTAATTAATGATAATTGATTGTTCAGTCATGTGATGGACTTATTATCAGGGTTCCGACCGATGCCCTATTAAAAGCAGGAGCCTCAAGCCAGTTTTCAAGAAAAAATCCAGTTGTTTATTAGTAGAGTGCCATGTTGGCACAGACCTAGTGAAGCCAACTGTCATGCCCCTGTCAGAGTCTGACTGAGATAGAAGAGGAACACCTGACAGAGAGCAAGAGAGTGGCTCCTTTGGCTGTGGAAGAAACTGGGGAAGGGCAAAGTCAGGCTGGGCAGAGCAGGGGAGAGATAGAACAAGGGAAAGGGGGTTCTGATGAAGACCAAGGCCCACCCACTCCTCATCCTAGAGCATGTAGGGAACAATGGAGAAGACAGCAACATGGGTTGCGTGGCTTACAAGGGAAGAGAGGGCTCTGACTCCCTTCACAAGATGCACCTGGAGCTGGAGTTTAAAAGGGAGGCAAATGGGGGGGGGGGGGGTTGTCGGAATCAAACACTGAGTTCATCTTGTGTTTATCTGAGTTGGTATTCCCCCAACTGGTTTGCTTTACTGCTGTGCTACTTCAAATTAGAAATTCTTTATTTTGCTTGCTCTGCTGGATTAATTACCTTATCTTGCCCTGTTGGATTTATGGTTGGAAGTTTTATCTACTTACAGGTTTGTGGAAGGGTTTTTCTCCAGACCAGAGAATAA
Source organism: Grayia smithii (assembly GCA_032468115.1). Taxonomy (NCBI): domain Eukaryota; kingdom Metazoa; phylum Chordata; class Lepidosauria; order Squamata; family Grayiidae; genus Grayia; species Grayia smithii. The sequence continues at coordinate 284,533 of JANHFM010005444.1, read as the reverse complement.
AGGGACGTTGGGGGTTAAGTTGGGATCTAATAAAGAGACTTGCACTTATTTTCTGGCTGTGTTGCCTTTGTGCCACACTGGGTCATCATACCAACTCTGAGCCACTCAGTTCGTGCCTTGCCTCTGAACCTGTTTCCCCTCCCCCCCCAAGGTGTGTCATCAGTCACATTCCCAATGAAGCAATTTTGTGGATCGTACAAGTCATTCCCTCCAACCATTACTGGTTTCTGTGGAGATGGTCTTGACTTTGGCCAGCAAGGTTTTACATTGTTTTGACTGAAGTGCAAATTCCTTGATGCAGCTGTGAGGCTCGATTCCCTATGGCAACTCGGGACCAGGTTAGAGAAGCTTTGCAAGTTGACATTTGGCTTCTCTCACTTCCTGAAGACAACCTGTGCAAAGCAAAAATAGTTGAGTACAGGTATAAATTTTAGGGGTATGATCCCATCCAGGCTTTGTTGGGTTCCTTTCATGGAATTTAGCTATGAGGCAATCAGCTTGGATGTCTCTGATAGAGGGTAGCCCTTCCAGTTAAGTATCGGAGTTTCCCCCTGTGCCACCTAGAGTCGAGGATACGTTGCACCATGTAATGGGTTTGGCCCCTTATGACTACTGGGTCCTGGGGCTCACAGGGTAGTGGTCTCAGGGTTGACCCGACCAAGGGTTTTAAAAAGCTGCTGTGGAATACCGGATATATTTTCCCCAGCAGTCGGGGCAATTTTAATTGCACTGTGACCGGGTTGATAATCTTCACTATGAGGAATGGTCCCATGAATTTAGGTCCCAGCTTCTTGCTGGAGAGTTTCAACCTTAAGTATTTTGTGGAGAGGTAAACCTTTTCCTCAACCTTCTCCCCAACTGGAACGGCCATTATTTGTCTGCCTGTTGCTTATACGTCTGCGCTGTCTTAGCTAGTGCTTTCTTGACATTTTCCCATGCCGCTTTTAGCATCAACAGCCAATCCAGCAAACTGACTTGGGAAGGAGGTTCCCTTGGGTATTCCGGCATTGGGATGAAGTCCATACAGCTTAGTACCTTATACAGGGTTAGTCCCATGCTATTGTGAACAGCATTATTGTACGTGACCTCTATGAATGGCAGAAGGTCCGCCCAATTGGACTGTTGATAGTTCATTTAACACCTCAGGTACTGTTCTACCATGGCATTCAATCTCTCTAACACCCTGCCCCCTCCCCCGGTTGGTGCTCGGAAGAAAGGCTGAGCTAATGCCCTGGGAAGATGGACCGCAGCAGCTCCCTCCAGAACTTAGTCGTGAACTGGACCTCTCTGTCTGAGATGATTCTGCACGTACTACATGCAGGCGGTAGATGTGCCTCAGGAATGTGGGCTGAAGGTATAAATTGTACCTGCTTGGAAAATAAATCAATTACAGTTCAGATCACTATGTTCCCCCTGCTCTTTGGCAATTCCACTATAAAGTCCATTGTGATTTCCTCCCATGATTTTATTGGCTCTGCCACCCGTTGCAGCAGTCCGGGGGGGGGGGGAGGGGATTTCCTGGTCTCTTTTTCATGGTGGCGTAGCCAGTGCAGCTTTTTACATAACTGTCCACATCTTCATGCCAGGCCACCAGAATTGTCTCCTCACTAAGTGTAAAGTCTTTAGGAATCCAAAGCGGACATCATGGGTTCCCTGGAGGATTAAGGTACGTAGGGACTCGGGGACATAGAGTTTCGCACTCTTCCATGCTAGGTCCACCCTTTTTGTCAAGATGTGTTGGTTATCACGGAACCAGGGGTCTGCTCCCTGTTCAGTTTTGAGTTTCGCGGTTAAATTGCTTGCGTCTTGGCCTTGCTGGCTGCGGCATCGGCAGGTGGTGACTTGGGCCATGGCTTGAGTAGGTGGGATGATAGCATCTACTATCTCCTCCTGCCTGCATTTGTATTGGGGCATTCAGGACAGGGTGTCCGCTAGGAAATTCCTTCCCCATGGGATGTGTTTTAGCACGAAATCGAATTGGTTGAAGTATTGAGCCCAGCGGACCTGCTTAGTCAACAGTTTCCATGGAGTCCTAAGGGCCTCCAGATTCTTGTTGTCAGTCCAGACTTCAAACAGTTTCTCTCCTACTACCAGGTTAGTAGTGCCCATCTTACCGCAAAAGCCTCTTTTTCCCATGTGGCCTATTGTCTTTCTGTATCAGTGAATTTATGGGAGCTATAGGTGCAAGGTTGTAGTTTTCTCTGGCCATTTCTTTGGAATAGCACTGCTCCTACTGCAGTGCTACATAGCACTGCTCCTACATCACTGGCATCTGTTTGGATGACGAAAGGTTGTTCAGGGTCATGGTGTTTCAGTATAGGTTCTTTGGAAAAAAGTTCTTTTAGTGTTTCGAATGTCTTTTGACAGATTAGGTTCTACTGTAGGGGATGTCTCGGGCAGGGCTTCATCCCCAGTCTCTCTATCTTTGGGTGGTCTGGCATGGGTTTGGCAATCTTCACGAAGGAGGGGATGAATTGCCTGTAAAATATGTGTCTCCCAGAAAGCTTTGTAGCTGCCTGCAGGTACGAGGGGGCTGCCAGTCTTTGACGGCTTGTACTTTGGCTGGGTCCATCTCTATCCCCTCATTTGACACTTGGTAGCCCAGGTAGTCTAGCCAAGCATGATGAAATTCACATTTTGACAGCTTGATGTATAAGTTTGCCACTAGGAGCTTTTTCAGTATCTGGCAGAGTAGGGTCCTCTGGTCCTCCATAGTCTCAGTGAAGATGAGGATGTTGTCCAGGTAGATGAGGACCCCCTTGTAGATGTGTTCATGCAGCACCTCCTTTATTAACTCTATGAACACTGCCGGGGGGGGAGGGGCTGAAGCTCGAAAGGCATTACTTTGAATTGGAAGCTTCCTAGGGGACAGTTGAATGCTGTTTTCCATTCATCTCCCTCCCTGATACGGACTCGGTAATATGCTTCTCTGAGGTCTAATCCAGTAAAGACCTTTCCCTTGGCTAGGTGGTACAGCATGTCCTTCATGAGAGGGAAGGGGTATAGATTGTGCACGCACACGTAGTTTATCCCCCTAAAATCTATGCATAATCTTATCGTTCCATCTTTTTTCTCTTTAAATAGGACTATAGCTGAAACCCCTTGCTAGGTTCCTGTCTATGTATTTGCACATTTCTTGCATTTCCTGGGATGGCGTGGCATACAGTTTGGGTTTGCAAAGGGTGGCCCCAGGGATTATTTCAATGGCACATTCCACTGCATGGGGGGGTGGGGGTGTAGGACATTGCACTCAGTTTCACTGAACACTTCAGCACGGTCTTGATATTCTCTAGGGATCTGCTCAGCCTCTAGGGTTTGTTTAGAGGTGGCTCCCAGTTGTTCTGGTGGGACTCTAGGGGGGGATTAATGTGTGTGCAATGTCTCTATTTACAGGTGAGGGGTGGGTGGGGACCCCTTGCTATCCTCAGCCTCCAGTTTCCCCCTTGCCACCAGATGGTCGGACCCCACTTGTCTAGCCAAGAAAGCCCTAGAATGACCGGCTCTGTCATTTTGGGAGCTATTACGAATCGAATTGATTCCCAGTGGACTGCTAGCTCTAGCCTCACTGGTTCAGTCAGGTGGATGGTGTGGGCTCCTCACAGTAGGGATCTGTTGACCTTTCGATCCTGATCAGCTAGGCCAATCTCTTCACTCTGATCCCCAGTTTCAGGACTGTGTGTAAATTAACAAGTAGCGTAGCCTGAGTCTTTTAGGACTTCAAAAGTACCCTGGATCCCTGTTTTGGGGGCTGTGAGACATATTGGAAAGATGAAAGGGTGGAGGGTTCACTCACAATTGGGTCATTTTCACCCTCGTCCCCATTATTGTAGGGTTCCGGTAATTGGTCATCATTATCTGGAGTTCCCCCCTCTTTAGCTGGGTGGGGAGGGACCTGTACAGCCTGGAGGGATTTTTGGGACTTGCGGCACACCTGGGGCCTCGTTCCAGCATGCCCTGGATGTGGCTCTGGCTTGGGTTTCAGAGCTGGAGTTGCACAGACTGATGCAAAGTGGCCTACCTCTCCACATATGTAGCATTTCCACTGGCTTTGGGGGAGGGCTGGTCTTGGGGATGGCTGTGTTGCTGCAGCCTCCTGTCCTCAGGGTAGTCTCCAATCTGGTTGCCCTCTCTCACTGGGGTTCAGTTGCCTCCTCGTGTCATTGGCATGCAATGCACAATCCACCTTTATGGCTACTCAGAACTATTCAGAGAGTTGGCTTGGAATGTTCCAATAACAGTTATCTGTCTGATTTGCTTGTCCAAAGAAGAAATGGATCTGAAGAAATGGATTAGAAGCTGCTCCGGCCAGGGCACTAGCTTCCCCATGAGCTTTCTTAAGTCATGGATGGGTTCTTTCATGGGTTGCCCTCTCTGCTTTAAATTCCAAAATTCATCCTCCGGATATTGATCCTCCCCCACATTTTTTAATCTGGCCTCTAGTTCTTGCAGGAAATTGTTGATGTCCTGCAACTTGGGGACCCTCTTCCTATGGAGGACTGCTAGCCATTCGTTTGCTTCCCCCTCTAATCCCATAGCAATGGTGTTTACCATGGCTCTGTGCGATGGGTAGAGGTGTCCATAATGGTCTAGATGGACACCGGCAGAGTCAAGGAACAGAGCCAGCTGGTCTGGGTCCCCATTGAACTTCCCCCTAAATTGAGGTGACTCATTCCACACTGCCCCTCCTTCGTCTTGTTGGGCCCCATTTTCTTGAGCCTGGTGCACTTGGCAATCTGCATTGATTCTAGCCCATGAAGCAGGTTTCTTCCAGCCTGGGGGAGGGCTGGAGGGAAGCCTTGGCCTCAGCTTCCTTCTGGCGGGTGGAGAAGGGGGCTGCATTCTCATCTGGCTCTCCATTTTTGGGCGGTTGGCAGCACATAGGCATCCCATGCTCCGAGGTTAGGCTCAATTTAAACTTAGGGCTGGCTAATTGGAGCTTGGCAGGTTGGATGGGGCTTTTCTTCACTTCATGGGATTGATTGCACCCCCATCTCTGGTGGCTCAGTCGAATTCCTCCCTCAATTGCTTTAAGGATTCACCTAGGGGTCCCAGTAGAGTTTTTGGATTTCTGACCTGTTCCCATTCCTTCATCCTCTCTAGTGTTTCTAGCTCGCTTATGGGTTGCCCAAGTGATGGGAGCTAGGGGACCTCGACTGCTTTAGGGATTCTCTTCCACCAATACTCATTCCTTTCTGCTTCAGTCGTTGAAGAAGGTATCCTGGGTGTCTCAGCTTCCATGTCAGAGACAGTTGCAGTTGAGTTTCATTTCGGCTGCTGGCTCCTGGAGTTTCCTGGGCGGGGGCAGGTCTGTCTCCTTCTGGGTTGCCAGGAGCAGGCTTTCTTCAGAGATCCTTCCTTCTGCCATGGTAGCCTGAGTTTCCCTCCACACACCCCAAGTATCGGGGAGCAAAGTCCGGGGCTCAGGAATCCTGGTCGTTTTGGTTAGTTTTGGCAGAGCCCTAATAAAAGCAGGAGCCTCAAGCTAGTTTTCAAGAAAAATCCAGTTGTTTATTAGGAGCACCATGTCGGCACAGTTCTAGTGAAGCCAGTTCTGACCCCATTCAGTTTGTGCCTTGCCTCTGACCCGCTCCCCAAGGTGTGTCACCAGTCACATTTCCCCGTTACTGGTTTCTGTGGAGATGGCCTTGACTTTGGCTGGCTAGGATGTGCGTTGTTTTGACTGAGGTGCAAATTCCTCAATGCAGCTGTGAGGCTTGATTCCCAATCTCCCTGTTTATGGCAACTCGGCAGCAGATTAGGGAAGCTTCGTGAGTTGACATTTATATGTGAGAGTCAGGTTTAAATAACGTTACATTTATCCAAGGTAAGATTAATGACATTAACAATGTCTCAGCATATTTGAAGGATAAGACTCAAGAAAAATATTATGCAGAATGGAAACAATGGATTGTATACATACAAAAGAA
>JANHFM010005444.1:266204-278506 GCA_032468115.1 Grayia smithii | reverse complement strand
GTGTATAAGACGCACCCAGATTTTCACCCTCTTTTGGGGGGTAAAAAGGTGCATCTTATACTCCGAAAAATACGGTATGTTAACTGTCTAAGCATAAGTTAATCAAAGGGAATATAAACAATGTCTTCAGTGGCTAGGGCGATATATATACATGTCCTCTTGTGATATGGCAAGTGGTGGAAGTGCTCATATTTGACCATGGAATCCAGCATTTCCAATCAGGTTCTAGATAGCCCCTTCATGAGAATTGTGTCCATCTCTTTCATAGGTATTTCTCAAACTGAAAATTGTTTTGTTTTTAGCTAACTAACAAAAGTTCTATTTGTTTCCAGTAACTCAATGTCACTTTCAGCACTGATGTCTAGGACTCTCTATTTAAAATTTTCCTTTCCTGGGCAGAATTGAGAGTAAATACTGTGAGGAAAACCCATCCTGTACAATAACTTTGATAGGACAGCTAATCCAGGAATTGGATTCAGTCATATTTATCTGTTCTACTAAACTTATTTTGAGTAGTCTCTCAAGTAAATAAAATAGCTTTTGTAAGGCCCAACAGTTATGATGCAGATTTCAAAAAACCACCAAGAAGAGTAAGGGTAATTATTGCTTTTTTATTGTTTTTATATTGAGTTTTTATTCTTGTGAAATGCCAAGAGAGTAACCATATAAATTTTCTTAAATAAATAAATTCTGCGCCAAAGGTACCACTGAGACTACTTTTGCCCTGAATACTTTCAGTATAGGGCAAAAGGTACCTGAGTAATTGTAATTAAATACTTTATATAATTTTTCTGTACTTTCTTCTGCCTTGCCAAGCTGTTAAAATGATTTATCCATGAACCTGTGTTGGTAAAATCACTGCTAAATAAGTACAATAATTCACTTGTTCAATAGGTACCCCATTTATCTGCCTGTTATATTTCATGCTTAGGTAAAGTAAAGGTTTCCCTTGTCCAGTCATGTCTGCCCATAGGGGGCGGTGCTCATCTCTGTTTCTTAGCCAAGGAAGCCAGAGTCATCTGAAGACATTTCCATGGTCATGTGGCCAGCACAATTGTATACTGAGACATGTGGAATCTGTTAACTTCCCACCAAAGTGATATCTATTTATCAACTCTCATTTGTATGCTTTCGAACTGCTAGGTGGGCAGGAGCTGGGACAAATAACAAGAGCTTACCTGTTCCACATAAAAATAGTATATTTCATGCTACTTTTACTAATTACCATCATTTTAGATTTGGCTTACTAATGTTTATAAGAGCATTGCTTTCATAACAGTCTTGTCAGGCTTAATTGTGAGGGTGCCTTTAGAACTGTATTATCAGCATATGAAAGGATATCACTAAATTTAAAATGGATCTATGGCATATCAGTGTCTGAAGCATATAGGAATCCTGCAATATCAGTGGCATAGAGGTTAAAAAGTTTTAGAGTTAGAATACGGCCCTGTCAGACATCATTATGGGTAGATATACTCTTAGTTACATTACATGTGTATAGACTTTCAAATAAGTATTTGAGTAAAGTCTGGGTTCCCTATTTAGGTTGGCTAATTTCTTCCATAAAGTGTTTCTCTGGAAATAAGAGAATCCCAAAAATAACCCTAGCTTGATTTTTACGTGTGCACCTAATATAAGGCTTACCCCCAAAATAAGCCCTTGTTAACACCCCGCCCACTCTGTCCCACCATCTGGTTGTAGTTGAGGCGAGGCGCATGCATAAAAATCAAGCTAGGGTGGGAATGGAAGAATGGAGTTGCCCCACATGCCCCGTATTCGCTTATCTTAGGACAGCTGCAGCCAGGCTTCCCAAGCTCCGACACCTGTCTCACTGCTGCTCTACTTCTTCTGTGGCCGCTTGTGGCTGAACGCCACATGGCGCTACCACTCATGGCCAGATGCCACATGGTGCGTCGCACTGGTACCGCCGCTTGTGGCAGGATACCATGTGACACGTTACACTAGTGCCAGCACTCATATGCACAGCGACGCAGCATACTATACAGTCTCCTGCCGTGAGCGGCATTAACAGCACATTGCGCCCTGTGGCATACAGCCGCAAACAGCCGCAGAAGTCGGGCAATGGTGCAACAGTTGTCGGGGCATGGGAGGTCTGGCTGTGGCTGTCCTAAGGTAAGCAGGTACATGGCATGTGGGGCAGCTACACTCCCCACCCCTGCCCAAAAGTTGTCATTTGCTATTCCACACTTTCTTTATATTAGCAGTCATATAATTGTAGCTACTAAAAGAACCCAAGTTCAGAAATACTCTAATGAAAATCTGCTGGAATTCCTATTGTTACTTCCTGTTTACATTAACTCTTGATGGGATTTTAAAGAATTGGTTATCATTTAAACATGTTAACTGAATATCTGCATTAAATTTGCTTGAAAATGAAATCTGAAAAATCGGTGTGTGTAGGGGGAAGCATATATTATTGAGAGGGACTTGATACTTCCTCACACCACAGCACTATGCTTCAGATTTGCTTTCTATACTTTGCTGGATTATAATTTTCCTTGTTTGTATCATGGCCAAGGTTTCTGGAGTTTTAGTTCAGATATGCTTGGAAGGTCCATGGTAGGGAAGGCTGCCATATATTTTAAATAGTCTACCATCATCTATACACATTTTGTTTTGTGATTGTACAAATTAACCTGTGACTGTCTCTCAATTGCTTTGAAACTTTAAAACTGTGTTTTCAAACTTGTTAACTTTAAGATATGTAGACATCATCTCCCAGAATTCCTCAATCAGCAAAGCATTGCTTTAAGCAATGTCCATTGAACATGTTTAAGTTTGTAATGCAGACCTAGCTTGGCATCACTGCCTGTACCAATCGGCCCTAATTATATTTAGCTTTTCCAATACCAAACTATTGGCACCTGACAATCCTAGTTTTATTTGGATGTAGCAAGAAATTATCTAAGCAATTTCATTGTTTGCATTATGCTGCTTTTGTTTTTTATTGTGCATATGGAAAAATGTCTAGACATATTTCTGATGGAAGAGAATGGTTTCAGAGGTCCAACAGGAATTACAGTACATTATAGAAACAGTGGGTACATGTTCCTGCCAAATCCTGGGCTCCTCAGTGTTAAGAAAACTTCATTTGCAAAATTGCTACTTTCCATTTAGGACTGGAAACTGGCTTGAGAGGAATTCCTTCCTATTTGCCAAATGCATTAGTTTTGCTAGTAACTATTTGTGCTCACGTTTTGTTTCACAAGGTTGCTATAATGATTTCAACATGCTGTTGATATCACTGTGTTTTAAATTAGCAATTGGTTGCTTTTCAAGCTGACATTTTTGCAGGACAGTTTTATGACCCAAGTAGCAAATAATTCATATAAAATAATTCATATTTTGAAGTAAGCGTTAATGATTGTCAGCATAGCCCCACAAATGGCAAATAGCTTAATGTTGCCAGGGGATAAGTTGCAATATATAATCCTCTAAATGAGGTGTGAGCAATTAATTTTCCCAAGGGGCTACATAAAAAATGTGGACTGTTCTGGAAGAGCCAAAGCAATGCGGCTGTAAAGATACATAAGCATGCATGCATGTATATATAAATTGGAAAAACAAATAATTGCCTTCAACATAAAAGGAATGCAGCTGTATTGTGGGCATGGTGTATATTTATTTACATTTGATTTCTAATTTCCAATTGATCTCACATGGGCCAGAGTGACAACTAAAGGGCCAGATATGCCCCAAGGGCCATAAAAAGCCCAGTCGCTCTAAATCATCATGAGGTTATTGAAAGATTTTGTATTTTTCTCTTAGAGTGCATGGGTTTTGTGTACAAAATCCCACTTGGTGATGAAGATTTTTGTATTCTCATGTTTTTATTTTCTACTTGGTGTTTTATTGTTGTTGAACTTTTTTGCATTTGTATTTGATCATTATACCTTGAATACATTTGATGGAAAAAATGATATAAATCCTAGAGGAATGTAAAGAAAAAGGTACATATACTAATTTCTGTACCAAATGAAAGGGATCTTTAGGCACGTGCTCACCTCAGGTTTACAATAATATACATTGAAATTTTAATATGGAGTGGAATTGTGTTGGAATTCCAGTGTAAGCAACCACAAATCTTTAGGAGAACACCATTTCTTATGAGCAAGTATTAAAACCTGGATTTCATACCATGTCATATTATTTTAAAATAACTTGGTTGGCTTGGTGGTTATGAAAGTTTACCAGTATTTACTGAATGAAAAATCCCCAGTAGCATCAACTTATTTGCTACAAGGAGTTAAATTCTAATCAGGAAAGGTTCTTTTAAAAGTTTGCTCTCTACAGTGAACAAGAAGCTCTTGGGAATAGAGAAACAGCTGTTCTAAATCTTCATTTGCATGTTATGCAAAAGTTTGCAGATGGGGGCCTTGCTATGTTTGTAAAGAGTTTTGTTGGTGGTATGAATTTGTGGCTTTGTAAGCAGATGCCTAATGGGATCTAAACTGATAAATACTACATGAGGCGCTCTCTGTCATTTTGCCAAAACTAGAATCCTTCCAAAGCCATATAGTGGTTTTGAACACAGACATGATTGAAAGCTCAGTGAAAAAAAAATCAGTCTTCCCCAACTTGATGTATTTCCTTTACATCAGACTATACCGTCCATTATTCCTAACCAGAAGGACACTAGCTATGAATGATGGGGTTGGAGACCTGCATATTTTTTTCAGAGAAAGCTGACATGAATCATATAAGTTAGCAGTCCTTACAAAACTTTTCAATATATATATTTTTGGTACAATATGCTGAGTTGATGTCATATATCAAATTTCAGTAGTCAAATCAAGTCAAGTCTCTAGCCTTGAATCTTTTAGGTGGTGGGTATTCTCTACTGAGAAAGTTAAGTTGTGACTCAATAATCAGAACTCTAAGGATGCTATAAGATGGAAGCAGTAGTCAAATAAACAGCAATATAGACAGATATTCCCCATTTTTTGGAGTTACATTCTCATTGACAGAGGAATGTAGCAGGACTTTGATGCAGGTAAAAGCTGTCAGAGAAGCTCAAACTTGAGGTTGATCATATAGTTTTTTCATATACTGCATGAATTCTACTTAAAAACTCGGTCCAGTTTAAAGGATGCTTCAGCTAGCTCTTTGCCCTGATAGCATTCTCCTAAGGACCTGATAAGCCTTCCCCAGTCTGATGTTCTCTAGATAGGTTACGAAGACCAAATTTATAGAGAGCTTCATGTTGGAGAAGTCTGTAAAGGAAGTGGATAAAATATTTATATCTTGGGTGACTATTATTCCCTCCTCATGAGAGGGGACAGGACAGACAGGAAATTAACAAAGGGCAGATCTGAAGATCAAATTTATTTTTATACTCTGTTTTGCCACTTCCATTTACATTGTCGCTTATCTGAGTTCAGGACTTAATTGTATTGAAACTTTTATTGTTTAAATAGTATCTATCATCATTTAAACTCCTGGAAGAAAATACTAAGTAATTAAGTTTTGTCTCTGACATTAAATAAAACAACATATGTTTGAAACGTATCCATAATAGGACCAAGTGATACAAGGTAGTGAAAAGGAAGGCTCAAAGCTCAGATAATCTTGATAGAATTATAAGGTATGAAAACAACTTCGAAAGCATTGCTATTGATAGTAAATATATAAAAGTGTCGTGATTTGGTATACGCTAAGTCTACATGAGCAGTACCATTTTTTATGCTTCTATTTTTTATTTTTTTTTTATTTTTTTTTTTGCCTGTTGCTAGGTGCACGGATCCAACCCAAAGTCCATTTTCAAAGAAGAGCCCTGAGGCTACCAGAGAATACTAGCTATAGTGACCTCACAGCATTTCTTACTTCAGCTAGTTCACCCTGGGAAGTGGACAGTTTTCCTTATTTGCAAGGCTATGATGGCAATGGAACTGGTAGATGTTTAATCTTTATTCTTGGCATTTGTTTTAATTTATATGAGACAATTTGGCTTAAATATTCTTAGAATTCCATCTTTATATAGTCAAAGACATCTCTTTTTCTCTGTTGGCAAAGGAGAGTATTAACATGATAAAAATCATGGAAAAATAGAATTAAGTGAGTTCCATAAATAAATACTGTGGAAGGAATAGTTTAATATTTTGTATGCTAATGCTTTGAGATCAAGCCTCCTAATTTTTACCCACAAATGTGAATGCCAATCAGCTCTCACTGTGAAGACCAAGACAGATATAGGACATCAGAAATCAAGAGTTCATTGCATTGCATTTTCTTGGCAAGTTTGCACCTATTCCTTACTTCACAGTATTTTATCTTCAGTTGCCCCCCAGTCATAACTTGACTTTGACTGCCCTGGGAACATAGGGCTGGTTTCTGTTAAGTTGGTCACATGGTCAAGCTAGAATCAGATAAATCACAATCTATGATGGTCAGAAAGTGTTCTCCTCTCCTCCTTTAAAATATCGGTAAGATGGTGATTACAACTTAATAACCTATTTATTCACAACAAGGCTCTGAAGCAGCTTCTCAATGCCATGTGTCTTCCAATCCCCTCTCTAGAAACTCATCAGACTATTTGATCTTTCAGTTATTTTTTTAATTAATCCTTTTAATTAAAAGCAAATACATGGGCAGTTAGCATACATAGCAAAACACCAGCCTATAGTATTTTAATTTTTAATATTACTGGTATCTAGAAATGGCATACTGGCAGTCTTGAAAAATAAAATTAGTAAATGCTGCAATGTGGTACTTTTCTTGGAAATAACTTTGCTTTCCATCCTCTCCAAAGGAGGGGGAAAGGTGGAGGTGGGGAATAACATGAACATTTCATGACTGATCAAAATGAGAGCGGGAGTTATTTTGTAATGCTGCCCATAATATGTTTTCAATATTCCAGATGTGCCCATTGGCCCAAGGTGGTTATATAGTCCTGAATGATGACGCCTAATTTCTAGGGGTTATTTATATTAAGAAACTTGGAAAAAAATCCCATATTAATATATGTTTTGTAAGTGTATCCTCTTTCTCTTCTCCATTACCATCTACCTTGGAGTGATGGGGAATAAAACAATATTCTTGAGGTAGACATGCCCAATGCTTTGGGGGTGAAATGAAAACACTGAACTTTCAGAGGCCCTATGCAGCCGCTTTGCTTCTTATTTTATTGAAAACACAGGATAAAGGTCTTACTAACAATTGGCATTTTTGTCAAATAATTCTAGCAGTATGATGTGACTTTGTTCTGGAGGCTACAGAATGGGTGCTGTAGAGCCAGACATGATTCATCTCTGCCTCACACAATTACATCGTTTACATCAACAATGACAAAATTGTCTTTCTGCTTTGTTTTGTGTGTTTTATTCAAATAGGGGTCTTTTCTATGGTAGTTTTACTGGTCCCCCTATCTCTGCTACACAATGAATCAACTATCTGTCTGAATATACGTACATATTGGAACTCTATAATACAAAATACTGTTCTAGATGTGTCATCTTCTGATAATGGGGAAATAATTATTACAAATATTTAAGTAATGAATATCTGCATTTGATTATTTTAATATTAGATGATGTGCATTTTGTAACACTATTCATTTTTTTACAGGAAATAACACTAGGTATGATCTTACTCCTGTCACTGCAGTTAGTGTTCATTTACTCAGAAGTGATGGGACTCCAGTTCCAGTAAATGGGCCCATCTATGTAACAGTGCCTCTCCCTGCAACCAACAACTTGAAACATCATACCCACGTGCCAGCTTGGAGGTTTGACCAAAAATTTGGTAAGCAAACTTATTTCTGATTCCCACCATGTAAGCCAGTTTATTCATGGTCTCTAGCAGAAATGTATTTCTAGTAAGTCAGGCATGAACTTTTGTATTAGTTCAAGAACAATTCTGTTTGAGTATGGAAATTTCCCTTTCCAATTTATTCTTTTGTTTGGTATAAGATTTATAAGACTTAAAGGGGTGGCTGGTGTGAAGCACAAATAGATACCAAGTTGACATTTTCCTAATATATTTAAATGCCAATATAATTTTTGCTTGCCAAGGGATTTAAGTTACAGGTTTAATTTCAGGTCATAGCTTCCATTAATCCAGTATTCACTTATTTTGGTTTTTATTTATGAGTCAAGACTGTTATATATTTTATTTTTACTTCTGTGAGGGGAGAGTGAGAAAAAAGAACTACACATACCATTCCTTCCTACAGGAAGATGGCTATTTTTTTACCCACACATATATTGAGTTAAATATTAAGTCAAAGTAGTCAGGTATAATTGTATTAGTAATAGCTAAGTACAGCTATAAATGGAATTAATTTGGCACTATGAATGAAGAACTTCCTCTATAGTATTTCAACATCTGTTTCCTATGGAATAAACATGTTAAACATTCCATAATAGATTTATCTTTATTTTCTTTATTTAAAACCATAAATTCAAATGGCATTTGACACATTTTATTTAATCTTTATTACTATTAAGTCATCAAATACAAAAAAAATCAAAATGGAATAATAATGTTATTATCCATTCTTTGCAATTTTATGGGCCAGGTCTCTTCATATCTTTCAATGTTGCACTAATTCTTTGAATTGTTCTATACTCTGGCTACTGTCAGTTTTGATGGTGTCCGGGGTCCATTTTCTTTGGCAGTCGATTTCCTTTTACTGTTAACTCTTTCCAACAAAATTTCCAACATAATTGCAACATAACATGACCAAGATAAGTAAGATGCAGTATTGCATCTCATTTCTTTTGGTCATGTCATGCAGGGGAATTCACTGGAGAAAGCAATTTTGCCTTCCAGTGACATATCTGGTGTCATGCAATCCAGAACTTGATTGTTAGTCCAAGAAATATACAAAAGCCTTCTCCAGCACCAAGCAAACTATTTAAAACAAGGGATTTGGAGGAATTTCTGAAGGACAATGAAGAAGATGCACTGAACTTAGTATGCCAGGAAGGCTTACTGACTACTGGAGAGACCAAACTAGCCTACAAAAATGATCAAATGAAGAACAGAATGGAGGCATGGGAAGACAGAGCACTACATGGCCAGTACATTAAAATAGCAAGGAAAGAAGATAAGAACAAGAACTGGCAATGGCTAAGAGCAGGAAAGTTGAAGAAAGAGACTGAGAGACTAATTCTGTTTACACAAGACCAAGCCTTAAGGACAAATTCATACAAAGCCAGAATTGAGAAGACAGCAACAGACAGTAAGTGCCGCCTATGCAAAGAAGCTGAAGAAACAGTGGACAACCTGGTACTACTGCAAGAAGAACGCAGAGACTGATTATAAGCAGTGGCATGACAATGTAGCAACAATGGTGCATTGGAAGATCTGCAAGAAATATCATTTGCCTGCAAGCAAGAACTGGTGGGACCATAATATAGAGAAAGTATTAGAAAATGAAGATATTAAATTGCTCTGGGACTTTAGAATTCAAACAGACAGGCACCTGCCACTAACACCCCAGGGTTAGCAATTGTCATTCAGAAAGACAAAAAAGTCTGGATAGTGAATGTGGCAATGCCTATTATGCTAGCATAATAGAAGAAAAAGAACTGGATAAGATAACAAAATGCAAAGACTTACAAATAGAAATAGAACAACTGTGGCAAAGACAAGCATGGGTAGTACCAATAGTAATATTGCAATCCAGGGGTGAAATCCAGCAGGTTCTAGCAGGTTCTGGAGAACCAGTAGTGGAAATTTTGAGTAGTTTGGAGAACCATCAAATACCACCTCTGGCTGGTCCCAGAATGGAGATTTCGTAGTATCCTTCCCCTGTCATGACCATGAAGCAACACCATGCCCACCAAGCCATGCTCACAGAACCGGTACTAAAAAAATTTGGATTTCACCACTGGTGCAATCCCAAAACAATTGGAACATCACTTGAATACCATTGGCATTGACAAACTCGCCATCAATCAATTGCAGAAGGCAGCTTTACTTGAAACAGTTCCATCCTCCAATCTGTAATACCATCAAACATCCAGATTTGCCTATCGTAGGTCTTTGGTAAGGCCTGATTGATAGACAAAAATGCCAAACCCATTCTGAACATTTGGCTGACTCTGCGATAACAACAACAACAACAACATCCCAAGATCTGGGATGATTGAGATCCTAAGCAATATAATAGTGTTTCAAAACTAAAACCTAATAGTAGCAATCACTTTCAAATTATGATGCCTTTAGAAAATACCAATTCAGTTTGCAAATAGTTTGCTTAATCCATTCATATTGTATATAAATTTATTGTATATAAATAAACTACTATATATGATATATCCTTAAATGACTCATTTATTTCATTTCCATTTATGTTAGTCATCTACATAGTGTGTTTTGCTGGGATTCCCTGCTAGGAAAAGACCTGATATTTTTATTACCGAAAGCAATGACTCTTTCTTCTATGGCCACAGCAGTGCAGAATTAAATCATGGCCACTGTTTTATTGCATCATTATCTATTTATATGCCATATTGTTTCCAGCAAGCATGATGCATTGCCAACAAAACTTAAATGCCTTGAGATGCGAGCATAGTAAAATAAAGGAGTAACACCTTTTACATAATTGATAAAATTAGCAGCCTAATATTTCCCTGGAGATATTTTTACATTTATTCCTCAGATAATATGCATTCAACAGTAATTGTTTATACTTAGATGATAAACAAAGAGATGCATTAACAATACAGCATATACACATATTAAACAAATCTTAATGCAATCATCCATCAATTAACTGGCTGATACATGATTAGAGAAGGGAAGTTGCTTGAGGGCTTTTCCAAAATTTAGTGGAAGTTCAGAAGCTTAAATAACCTCTTACATGTAACAAATGTTGATTTGAAATGTTGAAAAAAAAACTCTGCACATGCCCGAAGATGGCACTTTACCGCGGTTAAGCTCATAATGGTAGGGGTCGGCGGCTCTGTTTGGGTGGCCGCGGGGGGTCTTTGGCTCCTGTACAGCCCCCGTCCAGCTGGATGAAGACCCTGCGGTCTCGTTAAGCTCCCCATTACTGGGTTTGAGCTCCAAACAGCGTGGAACGAGGCTGGGATTGCACCCAGCGTGGCGCACAAAGGAAGAAGAGAAGCAGTGGCAGCGGCGGTGGCAGTGCTGGTGATAGAGGGAGTCGAGGGAGCTGATAGGCCAGGTTGTTCCAAGACGGTTGGTGACCTCCTTAAACCCTTATAGCAGCCCGGAGTCTGCAGAGGAGTGAGGGCCGGGCCAGAGACTGCGGAGGGGACATTTCCCGTCAAAGTTGTCTCCTCCCCTCTTCCCTCCCCCCCAACCTGGCCCTGACGGCCTATTTCTCCCGCCGCTGCTGTTGGATACTGCAGCGTTGGTTGAGTTCAGCAACTGAGCATGGCAGTTTGGCCTGCTGTGGCCTTGAGGTCCAGTTGTCAGGTCTTGGGACCACCTGGACGGCAGCTACTGTTATTTCCTGGTAGCTGGACTTTTTCCAGATGTGACCACCATTACTGCTGTTGGTTCATTTTTGGTTTTTCCATGACCCTTTTCCATCGCTTGGCTGCTCTGCCAACGGGCCCGGTTTGGATGCAAGGGGGTTATTTTGTCATCTATGTTGCTGGTGGCGCTTGATTTGACCATCATTCCTGTCATCATCGCCATCACCCCTGGATTCTCTACTCCAGTCCATCTGGCGGTTGATTCCATCTGGCAGCTGTTTTATTCATTATCGCTGCCGTTATCACTGCCTCCCCTCTATCCACTGTTCCTGGGGTCACCTTGACCGTTCGGCCTATCAGGCTGTGCTTTGCTGGCTCCAGGCCCCTGAGGGTTTGATTGGGACTATGACTGCTGCTCCTCTGCCTGTGGATACCATCAATGTCACTGCTGGCTTTTCCGGCCTAGCCACCATGAGAGGGTGACTAGAGACATCACCACCCATGGGAAGATCGCTGCAGCCTTATGGCCTCTCCACTGCTGTGAGAAGGCAGTGGAGTTCCAGGAGTCCTGGGAGCCTCACTGTCATCTGCGTCGCCTCCTTGAGAACTGATTATCAATCGGCTCTCCACAGTTGCCTCCCTATCATCCATTCTTTATCATCAACTGGCTTATACTGCAGCACAACTCTATACCCTGTGAGATTCTCCCCTCTCGCAGGTCAGGCCATCTTCCTTGAAACGAACTTCCCTTGATGACGGGTTTTGGGACCCCGAGAGGTGGCATGTTTTAAAGTGGGGTCTGAGGGGTTTTTTAAATTGGTTTTTTTCTAATTAGGATTTTAAGGGGACCCGGGAGGGGGGTAGTGCACAAGATTCGGGCAGGGCCTGGGG
>JANHFM010005444.1:209919-228938 GCA_032468115.1 Grayia smithii | reverse complement strand
TTGCCTGAGGTGTTCTAAAGTTACTTACTGGAAAGATAACAACATAGGTTGTGCCCTTATTGGACTAGAGGTACCCCAAACACCTCTAGTCCAGCAAGCTGTTCAGCCCACTCCACCAGGAAGCACTCTAACCTTCCAGCTGATGTTCCTCATAGGCAACCAAGATGGTAGCCAGCATTACATCTCACAGTAATGACTTCTAAAGTTTAATTAGAAGAGGAGGTAAAAATGATCTTTTTATGGGTCCTGATTTTTCCAGGATTCAATTTCATTGGGTGAAATATCTCAGATTCTTGCCTGATTGGAGCATCAAAGAGAAAAAAGTGAAACAATCAGAATGCTGAAAAAGTATAAGTCCTCATCTTCTTATTGGCAGCTCCAAGAGGACCATATGCTCACTCTGCATATTCTATGCAAAGTTTATTAATACATTGAAATGAATACAGCTCTATTTTTTGTTCAGAGATTATTTTATGTGAGATTTTTTTAAGGATAGTTTTGATGACAAGGTGTAATATATCAAAAATGCACAACAGCTTGGTAAACCCAGCAAGGTGTGTGAGTATTAAAAGAAATCACATTCTCCTTTTACCTGTGATTGTATACCTGCAGAATCCAGCCATTCCAATGCAGAAGCTACAAGACATTCAAAGAGCTATGGAGTTGCTCTCAGCCTGTCAAGGCCCAGCCAAGAATATTGATGAAGCGACCAAACGTAAATACCAATTTTGGGACACACAGCCTGTACCCAAGCTTAGTAAGTTTATTGCTGGTGACCAGATTTAAACAGCACTGGTTCTTTGTTTATTGGGGGAGGCTTATATTTTAACAATGTATACTTTACAGATCACAAAAATTCACCTCAAATGCAAAACAGTTTAAGATTAAGTTGAAAACAATCTTTACCACCAAATGATTAATGGGAAGATTGCCATTTGAAAAACTATGTGATTTTAACATTAAACTACTATAAGATTTTAAGCAGTAAAGAGCTGAATAATTTCATGCCAATTTTTTAAAGATTTTTTTTATTCATTTCAGTATATAATACCTATAATTCCTTAACAATGTATATCTTAAACCTAAAAAAAAATTCTTTAGAAAAATATTCCTGGTAAAATACAGAAGAATCAAAGAAATTGTTTTCAAGTGACAATAAGTATTTTAAAATTTATTTTATAAGAATATGAAAAAAGTTTTAATTTTATTATTAAAATTGTTATAGTTGTTCTCCTGTTAAGATATCTATATTATTGCTCTTTGCAGGCTCTGCTTTGCTAGCCCATCACTTCTTTGTGAGTTCCAAAAGCTTTACTGCAGAACTGTTCTCTAACATAAATAGTAATTTCATGTGGCATCTATAGTCGAGGAGGCTATATTGCATTGCAATTGCTTCTCTTTGTAAAAGCAGAAACACTCAGGAACATATTGTGGATTAGGAAATGACATCTGTGTACAGAATTGTTCCAGTTATATGTAAGAACGATAATGCAATTATACAGTGGTTGGTTTGTAAATGTTTCTCCAAATGTCTGCAAGGCTTAGATTTTTGTTACTATTTTTTTAATTTCTTTTTAAAATGTTATCATTAATAATTTTGCAATTTGATTTCTATGCTTTGTATTGTTCTTCTGATCTCTGAGAAAATAAGATCAGTTTCGAAATAGCAATGGATTGAAAAAATGGATTGTTAAACTGTAATAGCTGCTCTGAGAATATGGGCATTGATTAATTATATGTTATTAAAATTAGTTTCTAATTGCAAATTGCAAAAATATCCAGTCAATTAAAATTGGATTTTGAAAACCTGCCATATACAGTATTTCATTCTAAATCCCTACGGTAGACATTGTGCGTGAGGTATGAAAGAAGAGATTTTTAAATTAGAAGACCTCCAGTATGTTACTAAAAATAGTTTGTTCTTTAATTGGAAAAGTTAGATCCGGTGTTTGAGTCTGAATTCAATCTAAAATGATTCATCTTAAGAAGTTGTTTATTGCAGTCAAAGAAAAGCAGCAGGTAGTAAGCAGTTCCATAACATGTATTGAAATTCTGTAGAGATTGCTATTCCCCTGACAAAATTAATAATTATAATACAATTAAATCTCTAGGAAGAAAATACAGTGACATTATTGATACGGTAGTTAAGTTGACATAAAATGAATTTGGCCATAGACTTCTAACAGCTTGACTTAATTTTTGTTTACTATACCTTCTCTCAGCTTCCCTGAAAACTGTAAAAATGATTTTAAAACTTTCAAGCTTACTTTCTTTTTCTTTAAGGTGAAGTTATAACATCGCATGGTGCTATTGAACCAGATAAGGATAACATACGCGTGGAGCCATATTCTTTACCACAGGGTTTTACTTGGGACACGCTGGATCTTAGCAATGCAGAAATTGTAAGTAGAGTTCCTTGCAGTCTTTCAAATACAAACCTGGTTTCGTGTTTCTGTATTTGTGTGTGTATAGTTGTGCATTCTGCCAGTGTAATGAAATTGCCAGTGGGCATGAACTGGACAGACACAGAAGTCCCTTCCTGACCACGTAGTTCTCCATCTTATTTTGGACCAGTCTGTTAAGATACCATTTGTTTTTCTGGGGAAGAAAATAGCAAAAAACACCCCTCTTTCCCCCTATATACTTAATTTTTAATTCCCAGGGGAAAATGCTGAGCTACAGAATTGAAGTGAGAGCAGAACAGCTGAGATGGAGAACAGAAGTGAGAACATTTAATCCTCTGGATTTTCATTGATATAACTGACTTTGCCCACTCTCCAAGTAGCTAAGGACTAGCTTTACTCACAGGATCTTACCGGACCTTATCAACCAATGTTAAGAATGAGAGCCAGCGTGGCACAGTGGTGAAGATCTTGGGCTTAGACTGGAAAGCCTGGATTCTACTCTCAGTCATGAAAGCTCTTTGGGTGGCTTCAAGGTAGTAATTCCGTCTAAGTAGCAAAGCCAATAGTGGGCTGTGGAAGAAATAACTAAACCTCAGTTACTTTGAAACCAAGAGGATGGAAAGAAATAGATATTGTGCCTTATGTCTCTGATGAAGCTAGGTATGTGTCTTTATATGGAACAGGCCTCTCAATTGCCTCCCTTCTGGTCAGAATTCCTGTCCCCTCTGTTCATTGATAAGTTTGATTTGGCTAGTTAGACTGTTCCTCATAAGATAAGTCAGGTGCTCAAGTTCAGAGCAAAGTACAAGCTCTTGGATTCAATAAATTGATGGTTTCCTTTCATTCTTTTTTTCCAGTTAAAGGAGTTGTACATGCTGTTAAATGAAAATTATGTTGAAGATGATGATAACATGTTTAGATTTGATTATTCACCGGAATTCCTTTTGTGGTAAGTCCCAGTTTCCATATACATCAAGGGGTGTCTGTGGTGAAGTAATGATGTTATTGGCCTGTTCTCTTCTCAGCCCTTTTCCCTCATCTCTCTTGCTAGACAGCAAGGATGAATTAACATTGATTTTTTTCATAGTTGATACTTAGAAAGTTTACAGCAGAGATAGTCCTCAACCTATGACCACATTTGGGACCAAAATTTCCATTGCTAAGCAAGACAGTTGTTAAGTGAATCTTGCCCAATTTTACAACCTTTTTTGCCTTGATTGTTAAGTAAGTCAGTGCAGGTTGTTAAAAAAACCCCAGCTTTCCCCATTGCTTTTGTTGGAAGCTGGCTAAAAAGGTTGCAAACAGTGATCTCTTGACCCCAGGATGGTGCCAAGCTCCTCAGTTTTGATCAAATCACATAGACTTGATCTCTGAGGATGCTGTGATAGTCATAAATTGAGGATCAATCTTAAGTCACTTATTTCAGTGTCATTATAACTTTGAATGGTTGCTAAATGGGTGGTTGTAAGCTGAGAACTCCCCATATTCTATAAAAGGTAAGACCAAATTGTTACTTTCATGCTTTTTTCTCTCTTTTAGGGCCCTTAGACCGCCAGGTTGGCTTCCACAGTGGCATTGTGGTGTCAGGGTATCGTCCAATAGGAAACTGGTGGGGTTCATCAGTGCCATTCCAGCACACATTCGGATATATGATAGGTAAGTTCTAACTGATTAGGAAGTTAGCTGGGGCCTCATAGATTTTCTTAAAATCATTTGCATGAGTTTTCCTTTATCAAAAAGGTTAGATTTGGAAGAAACTTTAAGGGGAAACCTTGGTGAAGTATTGGGCATGTTTTAAATATCTCAAGCTAAAGTCCTTGCCCATTTACTCCAGCAATTAGCAATTAACAACTTTTTCTGTGACAGCATCCTCATGCAACATATGTAGAATTTATTGCCATTTTTAAAAATTGTCTTCCTCCTCTTTCTCTTCCAAATCATCTTTTAATCTTGGAGACCATCACTTGTTATCTAGCAGTACCTTAAGTGTGGTATGATCACACTTACATCTCTGTGCTTTTTTTACTCTACTAATGATGTTTATTTAGAATATTCAGAATTAATACTGCCATTTTTTAAATTTTCAACAGTATTGGAGATACTCTGTCATTATTACAGAGTTGGAATTATAATCAAGATCATCATCAAAGTACTGCAGCAATACTTAAAAGAAAGAAAGGTCTCATCTAATTATATACTGGAGCACATTAAGGAATGCTAATCAAATTCAGCCTTATGTTTTCTCCTACACTGCCCTGCATATCTTTACATATGTGTGTAAACCTAAACATACTCCACATGCAACCTGCACATACTCTCCCACTTTCTTCTCCTTTGTCTTATGCCCCAACATAAAATCCAAAATATGTTTTTACCCTTAACTAATTTTTAACATATTTATGAAATTTGGCTGCTGACTATTAATTTGAAGAAGAAAAGGTTAATATGTTTGTAGCAGCAAATGGTGTTAAAATAGCAGGAAGAGGCAGATGTGCCTTTGCAGAATTCACAGATAAATATTGCATCTGCCAGAATCAGCATTTCAACCTGTGCTTATAATTTCTGTAAGATATTCAAGCCATGAGCAAGTAGAATTGATATTAGTATTTAATATTTAAAAATCTAAATTAGAGGCTATACTTTGTTCTCTGCAGAAAATCCCTCAAAGCAGAAAATAATTACCAGAGCAACTTTTCCCCCTTTGATTTACTTCTATACAACCTTCTGTGACTTTTTAAATATGGGAAAGATCAAATCAGAACCTTCTATATGTAAGGGATATGGTAGACAGTTTTACTGTATTTATTTATCTCAAGTACATAACACTCACAGGGAATCCTACAGAGGGTTGCAGAAACAAACTGTAAAATTCACTCAAGAAGTTATCTCTGACCTAAACCTGAATGTATCCCAATTCAGCAGATTGGATTGAAATATTTCATTAAAAATCATAACATGCAGTGTGCATAGGCAGCAGATTGGATTGAAATATTTCATTAAAAATCATAACATGCAGTGTGCATAGGCAGTTCAAAAATGTACTTCCCAGAACTCTTCTGTATAAATAGTTTGCCTTGCTTTGCTATTTTCTTTTACAAAATATTATGCAGGTACACCTCCTTGGAAAAGAGAATACTAAAAATGAGAATTCCCGATATGGATTCAAAATACTTTTTGTTTATACAGCTAATCATTTAACGCCTGTTGTCAGTTATGAGATAAGGGAAGCCCCTAATGGGGCTTTGGGACTTTACGAGCAAGTCCCAAAATTATGAATGTAATTTTTATGCATCTGTCTTGTCTCTGCTGCGGTTACTTTGCTTTTGGAGGGAGAGGAGAGTTGATGGAAGGTCCTGGGTGCAATAATACCACACGAGTTCAGGCACCCATCCTCATTTACAGAGGCTGGATGCCTGAACTCTCACAAGTTCACAGACCCCAGAAACTTTTATTCTTCGTGTGAAAAGTGTTTGCGGTGCCTGTCTCCTCTCCCCCCACCCCACCCCAATTCCTTTCCTCCACCACCGGGACACTTCTCACCAAGATGGAGACCTGACAGAGACTGGAAACTTCACGGAGGGATTTGCTCCATTTTGAAATGCCCTATAGACGCCTATGAGGCTTTTGAAAACAGAGGGATTTGCTTCCTTTTGAAATGCCCCATATGCGTTTATGAGGTCTTTCAAAATGGAGCAAATCCCTCGGCTTTCAAAGGCCTCATAGGCATCTATCGGGTGTTTCAAAAGGGAGCAAATCCCTCCATTTTCAAAGGAGGAGAAGGAGAAAGGTGCAGCAAACACTTTTCACAGCCTAGACTTAGAGATTCCATCAACTTTTCTCTTCCTTAAAGTGAAAGAAATCACAGCAGAGAGGAGACTGATCTTTGCAAGGTAAGCCAGCATGGCAGGGAGGGGGAAGCAAGAGGTATCTTAGTGGGTTAGGGAAGCCTTGGGGGCCTGTTCCATCACTATTCCCCCTCACGGCCTTCCCCAACCTGAGATACCTCATGTGCACTTAATGAACCACGCATTAAATATACGAATGCATGGGTGAAAGCACAGAGTGATTTCATTAAAGGTACGAAATTCACTCCCACGAATTGAATGGGCAGGCTACATTACATTCATAATTCAAGGATTACTTGTACAACTGGAAAACAGTAACATTTAGAAGTATAGCCATGTGCTCTTCACAGCTTTAACTCTACATGTAATACACAAAGTGCATGTTACTTGCAGAGTAAGAAAATAGGCAGCAATTCACTGAAATAATTTCTTCATTTTTTATTTTAAATCTTCTTTTAAAAGATACAAAAATTTCATGTATTGAAATACTAGGTCCTAAGAAATGAATCAACTTTTTTTCTTGAAAAGGTATATAGAAGCTGGAATTATGAAAATAATTTATTTTTCCTATTTCAAAATGTGTTGCTAGCTGAGGAGACTTGGTAGTTGAAGTTCATGTATCTTAAAGTTGCTACTGTTGGGAAACACTGATGCAGAACTATAATCTAGCCCATTTTCTTTTCACAAAGCCCCATTAGTAACTGGTTAGACCCCAATCTCTTTCTTGTGATACCAGCAATTCTCCAAGATGGCACTTCTGAAATTAGCAGCAAACCCATTCTTGGCACCATGACACTTTCCACCGTCTTTAAAACATAGACAATACCACAGAGTATTAAACCTCTAATTCATTTAATTTAGCTATTGAGTTTTGAAAAACAAACAGCAATTTCCTCCAAACTTTTTTTTTTAAAGGGAGATTCTGTCCCCATTTGTGATGATGATTGATGATGATGACAATGACAATGATATAGATGTAGTTCTTTCTTTAAAATAACATTCTTGATTCTTGATTCAAAAACTTCCCCGTTTCTTCTGTAAGAAATGTTTTCTGTAAAATTGGGAAGAGTTGGTCAGTATGGTAGGTAATATTAGTTGGACAATTTGTACTCCTTCAAAAATTTAAACAATTGCTTATATATTTTCTTTAACAGTGAGAAGAAAATGGTAGAAATTAACTTTCTGTGTGTCCATAAAAAACTACGATCAAAGCGAGTAGCACCAGTTCTGATCCGTGAAATAACCAGAAGAGTAAATTTAGAAGGAATTTTTCAGGCTGTTTACACTGCAGGAGTCGTCCTTCCCAAACCTGTAGCAACTTGCAGGTAAGCAAAGACATTGTTTTTTGAGAACTTACATACTTTTTGTTATAAAAGAGTGGCCAAAACTCACTTTATAAGTTAACTTCAGATTGGAAGGATCTTATGCATTAGGGAGGTATTTCACATTACAGTACTGGCAGTGATGAAATGAGAGTTAGCCTTTCTGCCTTTCTAGAAAATGTATGAGTTCCAGTTGTGAAACTCATGGCTATTGTGAACATCTATAGTTTCCATGTCAGTATCACAAGATGAAAATACAAAAAAGTGGAAGTTGAGGTATAGTTCCTTATCTCCTCACCTCATTTCCTTTGAATATTACAAAACTTGTGGTTGATCTTTCATAGCTAGATTCTGATTGCCTTACTTGCATTGTTTTAAAGATTTAATCCACTTGAAGTTTTATTTCACCACTAGTTTTATTAGCTACTTTGTAAGGCCTAGCGTGAACACAAAGTCTAGTAAACAAAACCAAAAGCTCAGTGAATAGATAAAAATGATTTCCAGTCAACGAATGCACAGTCTGTAAATATAAATTCTTATGAGATTCCTAATGTATTTCAATTTAAGCAACCTAATAATGTTGATTTTTTCCCCCTTATTTTATTTTAATGAATATAATACAAGTATCCATGAAGGCTATATTTTTGCATCTATTCCATTTTCTAAGCAGAATGCTTTTTTTCTTTCTCTCCCACTTTGGCTTATTAATTCACAAATATAATACTCTCAAGCTCTTTTGAATATACAGTCATCCTCAATTTATAACCTAAATTGAACTCAGTTTTTTTGTTTCTAAGTGAGACAATTGTTAAGTGAGTTTTGCTGCATTTTACAATATTTGTTGCCATAGTTGTTAAGTGAATAAGCTGCAGTTGGTTAAGTTAGGTGAACCTGGCTTCCCCATTGACTTGGCTTATCAGAAGTGTTTGCATGTCTCTAGACATGGTTTTAAATAGTCAGTTGCCAAGCGTCCAAATTTTGATCACATGATCGTGGGGATGGCTGCAACAGTCATGAGTCTGAAAAACAGTCATAGGTCACTTTTTACAGTGCCATTCACTTTGAACGGTCTCTGAATGGTTGTAAGTCACGGACTATCTGTATGGCCTTTATAATCAATCTCAGACAGGCCACATGATAGTAGATTATCAGCATGTTGGGAACATGACTCCTCCTTGCCTGGAATCAATTTGCCAGGAAGACATTGACAGTGTTATTAAAAATAAAAAAAGATGCTAATTAGATAACAGATATAGACATTTTAAAACTAAGCATCAAAGGGCTGAAAACATAGGAATACTTCAGGACAGAGAAATCATCTTCTTCGTATCCAGATGTTTGCTCTCCAAACTTTCAGTAACAAACTAATGTCATATACATGTATTTTCTTCTATGGTTTCCCTAAAAAGTGTTCTTTCAAGGATTAATCACTACAGGGAGGCAGCATAGACTATGCGGAGAACTTACTGAGTCAGTCTAACATGCTAACATAATGTCAATTTTTATTCAGCATGGTTTCCTTCAAATGCACAGGAATTAAAAGTCCCTGTTGATTATGAATTCTGTGAGTTGCAATTCTGAAGTCCATAGTATTAGTAAAGACTGGATTGGTCTGAAGCAGTGTTCCTCAAGTTCAGCAAATTTTAAATATATGGACTTCAACTCCCAGAATTCCTCAGCCAGAATGCATGACTGAGATTGTAAAATATTGATCTTAAGCATGTATACAAATAATTGAATTCTTTGCTATACTTTGATTTTATTGTTGGTATTTCTTCAAAAAAGTTATTCTACAGAAGTGCAGGATGAATTCTACTTTGACTAAGTTTCACCTACTATAAAGTATATATTTAGGGTAAAGTTCATTTGGCAATATTTTGTGTAGGTCGTACTTAGGGCTTTATTAAAATTGCAACATGCCAGTTATTGCAGCAAAGAATATAAATAGTTGCCTTCAAAGTCATACTTGGCAGAAAGTATATTTGTTTTTTGCATATTTCATTTCTTCTAGTCAAACATATAAAATACAAAAATACAAAAAAGGCACCAAGAAGATATTAAAGCATATAGTAATGAGGATTTTTAGTCGATTTTGTTTTTGTTCTTTCTTTAAATTTCGGTGGAATGTGATAAACATTTGCAGCATATATTTAATAGTAGGATCTTAGCAAAAAATCTTCCAAAAACTTAAGAGACATGTCAGTGAACTAGCACAAATCTGAAAAATATATTTAAATAAATATAGTTTTGTGCTTTTGGCATTCCTAAATATGTGGAGGATGGGGGTCTCTACTACCATATGAATCAAGGAGTATTGCCTTTTATCACCAAAAAAATCCATGAATCACTGGAAGATACCACTGCCATTTTTCTGAAATGGTATAGGGTCTCCTGCTTGATCAAGAAGTTGGACTGGAAGACCTCCAAGGTCCTTTCCAACTTTATTATTCTGTTATGAAAGGGCCAAGGTTGCATTTCTTGCATTTCCAGGAAAGTTTGGGAAAAAACACACCTATTTCATATTGTAAATTATTCGGCAATAACGAATGAGATTTTTGAATAGTTTGATTGCATATAAAGGAACTTCTTATGTCTCTTTCAACAGCAGTGGTACAAATGATTAATTAGAATTACCCTATTCCAAGAATAAATCTTTACAATGTGTAAATATACACCCTGACGGGTCTTTTGTATATAGTTAAGAAAATGTCCCATAATGATAGTCCTCAATTTCTGATCAGTTATTTAATGACCATTTGGATTTTTAATAGTCTTGTGAAGAATGCTTTTGATCATTGCAATGTGTTATACTTCTCCCATCCCTGTGGTCACATGACTGTATTTCAGGCACTTGACAACCAGCTCACGTTTACAATTGGTTGTAACTTCTTACAATTACCTGACCATGATTTGCTACATCTTTTGTCAATTTCTCAGACTTGTTTCCAGTTTCTGGCCAAAAAACGCCTACCCATTTAGGAGAATGCATTTGCACTTACGACCAGTGATTTGTTTAACTGGAGTGAATCAGATCCAGTTACGACATCATGACTTGCAATTGAAATGTCTAGCTCAATTAGAGTCATAATTTGAGGACTACCTGTAAATATTTTCTATGTGTAAGGATAGAGATGAAATGCAATGATGATTCTACAGCTTTACCCATTCAGCAGCCCTCCAGTTGTTTTGGGATAGGAACTTCCATAATAAGCAACAAGTTTGAGATATGGTCTCAGTACATTTGGAAAACATCAAATTAGATGAAATTAGATGAAGCAGATATGCAGCTACAGACTAAGCATTAGTCTTAACAGACTCTTATTTCTCAGTAGATATGGATAAAATCACATTCTTAAATAATATGTTGAATTGAATACCCTGGAAGATCTGAATTGGAAACATAAGCTATAGGAAACAATCTAAGCTACTTTCAGGTTTTTTTGGTGGATTGGGCATAAGATACGAAACATTTTATTATTATTTTATGCAAGAATGATAACGACTTCATAAAGAACATTCTTAATTTCAAATTTAAAACCTCAGTTATTTCTCACAGTAATATTGTCTCCTACATTGGCTATAGAAATGAGTTAACTTAATTTGTTGAAAAGAATGCAAATGCACTAATTTTTCCAGATATTGGCATCGATCGCTGAACCCCAGAAAATTGGTAGAAGTGAAATTTTCTCACTTGAGCAGAAATATGACATTACAGAGAACAATGAAGCTCTACAGACTTCCTGATGTAAGCAATGCGTCCACCCAGAGGACCCTCATTCTCACATCAAAATAGCCTTCTGTCCCTGCCAAGGCAAGCTTTTCATTTGGGGGAGGCAGTACTGTGCAAAAGGGGAAGGGATACAATGGTTGTTGGGCGAAACCTCCAAAGAATAGACTGTCCTGAAAAGAGGAGTTGCATATATAGGCACACCTGGCATCAAAAGACATTTTTTGTAAAGGTGTGGATGGTTGGAAAAAAAGTATTATTTTCTTGAATATATGATACTTTATGTCCTTATTTGAATATACTAATTATTTTTTTATATTAAGGGACGCGGTGGCTCAGTGGCTAAGACGCTAAGCTTGTTGATTGAAAGGTCGGCAGTTCAGTGGTTCGAAACCCTAGTGCCGCGTAATGGGGTGAGCTCCCGTTACTTGTCCCAGCTTACAACACCTTTGGCATTTAGTCATGCTGGCCACATGATCATGGAGACGTCCTTGGACAGCACTCGCTCTTCGCTTTGATACGGAGATGAGCATCTCCCCCTAGAGTCAGGAACGACTAACACATATGTGCGAGGGGAACCTTTACCTAATTATTTTTTGAGCTCTTGAGGAGAAGGCACATTATAAGAAGGAGAAGATCTTGAAAAGTCACATTATAAAAATCTCTCTGGTACCAATGGAAAGCACTGGGTACTAATGGTGAATTCTAAGGCAACAAAGCATGATACAGTTGAATTCTTTAGTTCAGAGGAATTCCTTTGATAAATATGCAGAGAGAGAGAGAAGTTTATAATAGATTGTGCTCTTTAATATTTAATAATTGTTGAGAAGAATGAGAGGAAGTGTGTGCAAAACAGTGCTTTGACCAGCTGAGTATGTATACTAAGCTTCCAGAAATGCTGAGTGAGAAAAGTTGGAATTGTAGTCCCAATGCCTCTTGATTGTTGTCTCTGGCTGAAT
This sequence comes from Grayia smithii, assembly GCA_032468115.1. Classification (NCBI taxonomy): domain Eukaryota; kingdom Metazoa; phylum Chordata; class Lepidosauria; order Squamata; family Grayiidae; genus Grayia; species Grayia smithii. Next base: position 216,680 of record JANHFM010005444.1, on the reverse strand, counting down.
ACTTTCTTGTTGATGACAGCCTACATGGGGTATTAGCTCTTTGAATTTCTATCTTCTTTCATTATAATAAGGCCACAAAAACCTCAGGCTTGAGACCTATGGAACAAAAGGATATCAAAGCAGTGCAAGAGTTGGTTAACAATTACTTGAAGCAGTTCAATCTTGCTCCTGTTATGGACGAAGAAGAAGTGGCTCACTGGTTCCTGCCTCAGGATCATATTATTGACACCTTTGTGGTAGAGGTGAGAGAGAGGCCCCGCCCAGTTTCCTTTTCCTACCGAAACTCCTTCCATATAGAAACATTTCTATATGGCTGTTTTCTTTCTAATGAGGGTTCTGTGCTTGAACAGAACACTAATCAGGGTTCGGCTGCTGGGGTTTGCAGGAGGTTCGGGAGAACCTCTAACTAAGATTCTGTGCAGTTTGGAGAACCCCAAATCACACTCCTGTCTGGCCCCCGCCGCCCCTCCCAGGAGTCCCCCATGCAGCCTGTTTTGGATGCAGGTAACTGCAGGGCATGTGCGGAGGCTTGGGGAGGGCGAAAAACCAAGTTTGGGAAGGTGGAAATGGGCCCATTTCTGGCCTCCAGAGGACCTCCGGACCCTGTAGAGGCCGTTTTTGCCCTCCCAGAGGCTTAAGGAAAGCTTTTGGAGCCCGAGGAGGGCAAAAGTCCCCCCCTCCATGGTGCAGGAGGCTGACTAGGCCATGCCCACCATGGCGATGCCCACCCAGCAACTGGGCAGAGAACCTTTTGCTCAAATTTTTGAAGGGGAGAATGGAAATTGGAGACTTCCAACGTTGTTGGAAACTGTTGTTTCTAGTTACACACCTTCTTTTCATTCTGATGCCCATAATCCCTTCACACTGGAATGGGAGAGTGCATAAAACAAATATTTGTCACTGAAGAAATAGAGCATTGTATCCCAGGTTCAGAAAGATATGAGTTAAAGTGTTCAACTAAAACTGGATGGACTCAGGTTCCTTGCTCTGCCACACCATTGTACATTGAATTATCATAGCCTGTAATTTTGCAGACCACTGGGTGAATTAAGAGTATAATACTGTAGAGTCCTTTGTTTGCATTCCTTCATTTTTTTTTCTTTTCCAGAATTCAAATGGTGTTTTAACTGACTTTCTGAGTTTCTATACATTACCTTCAACAGTCATGCACCACCCTGCTCATAAAAGCCTCAAAGCAGCCTATTCCTTCTATAATGTTCACACAGAAACCACTCTCTTGGATCTAATGAATGATGCACTCATTATAGCAAAGATAGTAAGTAATGCAATAGTTCCTTTATTTTGGTGAGTTTTTTTTTTTTTACAGAAGAGTGAAGTTGGCTTAAAGCTCACCGATTTACTTGCTTCAGCAAGAGCAGTACAACCTCTAAGCAAGTTGTAATAATGTTTTCTTTGCCACTTGGAACTTTTTGTTTCAGCTACTCCTTGATAGGAAAGTGTTAAGAGGCACAGCCTCTGGTTATTCAGAACCCCTGTGCTTGCCTTACAGCCCCAGATGACTTTGGGGTTGCATGTCAAAACTTTATACCTGGGCTGTTTTGGTTACAAGAAATGAAAAGTCATAATCAAATATGACCTACTGTAGGAACGAAGCCGAGAAAAAGGTTTGTGTTGTGTTGTGTATGCATTATGATCATTACACAAGGTTACTAATGCTGTTAAGATTTTCAGGTTCTAAGTTGTAAACGTATAGAGTCCTGTGTTGGTTTGGTTGGCATTTCTGAGCTTACACTAGTGTATGCTGTTGCTATCTATATGTTCCTGGATTGTGTTGATGTTCAGTGTGTTGAGTAAACTCATTGATAAAAATGTAAAACATTTCTGATTTATTGAGTTTGTTGTTTGGAAGATACAGTAGTATTAGTATAATGTTTGGAATGTTCTTGGTTTTTTATTGTAGTTAACATTATTCATGCAACTGCTTCAGCTTCTTTTCCTTTGAAAAATACACCTTCTACAAACAGCACAAATGTCCAGCCAAAGAAAAGCATGTTCAGTTAGCTGCTTTCATTCCTTGCAGTGTACGGTGTAAGGGGAATATTTTTTCCTTTTTCAAAAGGCATCATTTCATTTCCATAGGTTAGAAGAATCAGCACCACACTTGACAAAATAGCAATAGCTATTTAGACTCATGTACCACTTCATAGTGCTTTACAGCCCTCCCTACGTGGTTTACAGAATCAGCATATTGCCCCCAGCAATCTGGGTCCTCATTTTACCGACCTCAGAAGCATGGAAGGCTGAGTCAGCCTTGAACCTGGTGAGATTCGAACTGCCAAATTGCAGGCAGCTGGCAGTTAGCACAAGTAGCCTGCAGTCATACATTCTAACCATTGTGCCATCACAGCTCTTATAGCCCTTAGACTTACCTAAACTGCCCCATAGTGCTTTACATGAGTGTTTACAAAAATTAGCATATTTCCCCCAATTATCTGAGTTCTCATTTTATCGATCTCGGAAGGATGGACAGTTGGCCGAGTCAACCTTGAGCCGGTCAGGATCGAACTTCTGGATATGGGCAGTGTTAAATCTGCAATACTGCATTCTAATACTGTAGTTTGTTGTTACAAAACACACACTAGAGTATTCAAAATCTTTTTTTCTATATGCATACAGTTCAAACTAAAATTGGGTATAATGTCTCTTTCAGTTTTCTTTTTATCCATGTTAAAATAGTATTTTATTGTAGCTAGAATTCTAGGAGGAAGGACACAACTATGGTGTGTTCAAAGCAATTTATAGTTAATTAATTCTAGAAATACGTGCCTGTCATATTGAATGCTTGATAGACTGCAGTTTCCTTTCTAAATAAAATATTTTACCAACCATTATGTAAACCCAATTAGAAAATCAATTTGTAATATCTTTATGTTGCCAGAAAGGATTCGATGTGTTTAATGCATTGGACTTGATGGAAAACAAAACATTCCTGGAAAAACTGAAATTTGGTATTGGTGATGGCAATTTGCAGTATTATTTGTATAACTGGAGATGTCCTGGCATGGACTCTGAAAAGGTAACATATTTATACCAGAGATTTGATTGTCCTTCCTATGCTTCTGGAGATAACAATAGTAATCAATACTTCCAGGAGATATGGTAGTCAAAAAGGTCAACATACATTAATGTCCAGATTCTCTGTATCTTCATTTGTGTAATGATATGAAATATACTGATTAGCTCCTCCAATAGCAGTGTTTGTCTGTGTGCCTGCCTGTCTTCCCTCTGTATTTTGGATTCCCCACACAGTGCCTGTGAATAATAATGTATTTGTAAAGTCTTCTCTTGATGGACTTTGCATCATTGCAAAATTAGCACACTGGAAAACACTACCTTCATTTTCAAAAATGCTTCTGGCCTCCTAGGTACAGAATGGAACAATTTGGCATAGCCAACACATTGTGGTCAACCAGCCATGGACAACTCACCACAGGACAATTCAGCAAATATGAAAGTAAATTAATTTCAGTGGAACCATGGCTGATAATATTAAAATGAAGTCAATCCAGAAATATAATAGTTACAATAATCTTGATGAAAAAGTGGTCATTAAGAATAAAAGTACCGTAACTGAATAAACAATACAGCATTGAATTTTCCTGCAGAGTTGGCCACAGCAAGTTGTCCTGCCCGCCCCCCAAGTAGACATAGGCTCACTGCACATAGTTCCCCCAAAATTCCCCACCTGGAGTTGGAAGTGAGAATTGGGGGGTGGGGAGGGGGGGAGATAGAAAATGTGGTGATTTTATAATTGCCATATTCATAATAGCCACCATTTGGCCAACTGACAGGATTCTTCTCCCTGTGGCAATACTTCCTTGTGAGAATGCTTATAGTGCTCCCAATTGCCACACTGTACTCTAAGCATGAAGGTCTTTGATTTTATCTGAAGTAACATCCATGTTATCATTTTTCTAGGTTGGTCTTGTATTACAATAAGGTGAAAGGACACTTATATTTATAATTCTTGGAAGTCATCATCTGGGCTGTTGGATGCTCTTGGATTCGTACAGTTCAAGAGGAGCCAAAGCACAATGCCTGATGAACTTAAATCAATCAGTCAAACCTTGGGGGAGGGAGGGCTACAAGAAGAAGTGAAGATTTCTGAGCTCAACTAGCCCTTCAACTCTGAATAGGAACAAAAATGCTTATGAACCTTTTACTGTTTGTCAATGAAAAAGAAATAAAGCACATTTGTTTAATTTTAAATGCTTAGCTCGCATCTTGATGCAAAGGGTACTTTTCTCTGTTTCCCTGCATAAAAATAAAAAAAGACTTTTTGTACAACAATGAAGTTGCAGTGGTGGAATAGAGTACAAATACTTTACTGTAATGTGACTGGACTGCTTCATTTCTATTTATTAAGTGGTAGTGTATGTTTATCAATGTAACGAAATGAAGGAGCCGATTTTGAGTATTTCTGCTTATTTTCATGACGTGGATATCATCATCGTCAAGAGAAAAGCTTTGGGAATATGACTGGTAGGAAAACATGCAGTTTTGGGATATCTTTTGTAATGTGGAATGGAACAGACATATGCTGGTTGGAGTAGTATGTGTTTCTCCATAAACGATGCTGCCAAATCAATAAAAATACAAATTTGTAATTTGATCTTCAATAGATCAGTGACTTGATTATAGTACAGCACTGCTGAATGCACATGTTGATATCCTCCCAGAGCTATGGTATTCTTTTCATCTTACAGTTCCGAAAAAGAAAATTTTAGTTTTTGATGGTACAGTAACAGCAGCCTGTACATGAAACTGAGAATATATTAGCACTGTTATGAAGATATGTTAAGATGAATGTGTTTTAAGGCTTTTGCAGAATTGCACATATTCCTTTTGTCTACTTGTTTTTTTAAGAAAACATTTTAAACTGAAAAATAAGTTTGTGTAAATAAGTAAATTTGTTGCTAGTAGTAGCAATATAATTCTGGTTTGGGGGAAGAGGTGGTTTCATAGTACACATTTGTATATGTCCTTGCAAACGCATTTTTGTTGGCAGAAATATGTGCCAAAATGTCTTGGTTCATATCTTATGGTAAATCTTAATATGGTTTTGTTTGGCTTAGTGTGTCATGCGAATACAACCTACCATAATTTCTTTAACAAATGATAGTTTAGCAAAATGCATGAACCAGATCAAGATATCTGTTTCCCTTTGGATTAATAGAGTTCAGTTCAGAATATGGTAAAGCACTGCTTATACAACCATATTTTCAACAACTGTTTATATATAGATTTGTCAAACTGTTTTCACACATCACAGTAAGCCATGTTTGTTGGAAAATTATAGTTAGTTTATGGACAACAAAATATTTTGGCTAATTTTTGTGGCATTTTTGTTTCCTTTATTTTAAGCTTAGTTATTTGCCCTTCTGCAACTGGCATTTTCCCAATGCATCGGACTACAACTTCTAGAATCTTCCCATCAATAAAAACAGTAGCCTCATTTGAACAGTGCCAAGCCATTTGTTTCGTTTTTGGCTGCAAGTGATATGTCAACTCCCATAGGATGGCTTGGGAATTGGCTATCTAAATTTTGATATTTCTTGAATAATTCTTGTTTTTCCACATTTCAAAATAGTATCTTGATCCCATCACATTTTTGAGAGGTGGGGAGGGGGAATTGTTAATAGTAACCTGAACATCTTTTCAAGGTAGATTCATCAAGTACAAAGTTGCTGGAGAAAAAGTGTTATCAAGATTTTATCCTAATTTGTTAGTAGCCTTGGTAGATAGTATAACAAGCAGTTTAACCAAATACTGAAACCATATTTATACATTTCCAAATGTGGAAATTTTCAAAGAGATTCCAATAGCCTAGCTTAGAATGAACATGAGATCATATGTTTTTGTTGCTACTAAGTCAAAAACTGCTAATTTGGTTGCTAAATCTCAAGCTTGTATTATTTTCCTATTGTTAGATAGCTAATGGGGGAAGGGAATCTTGTACATGTTTTCCCAAAAGCTGATGCTGCATACAAACCCAGGAATTATAATTTGAAATGTTGCCAGAAACTCCCAATGGATTTTGCATCAGTTGCAAAATCTGTGCTTAAAAGTAATTTACACCTTGTTAACGGACACAGTTCTATACTTCCTATCCTGTTTCTCCCTCCAACTTTCCTGTTTCTACAAACCGTTCTATAGCAATTTAATGAAGTAAGTTTAGTCTGAACAATTATTTTAATTATACAACCAGGACCAATTTTAGTGCTTGGATTTAATAACATATTTATCTGAATATGACAATACTGTGTCCTCCTCTTAGAAATCTGCTTTTCTGGACCAGTTCACCTAACAAGCTATTAATCCAAAAGCCTGAAGTCTCAGATGCCTCTTTACCTTAGTGCAGGGAACTGATCTGATATGCTAAAGAAAGTAATTTGTATTATTAAAAGCAAAATGCATCTATGCTCAATTCTGCATGACCTACTCAATGAGAATCACAACTGTTTAAGAAAAAATATTGAACAGAAAAAGGCTGTGCTCTCAAATGTGCAGCTGTTTTCAGTTACAGCCTCTTAACAGTTCTTGAATTTTATTGGCACCAATGAATGTTTCAATAAATGTATCACTTTCATACTATTTTGTTTTGAATAATTATGTTTAACCTAAAACATTTGTTACTTCAAAATCCAAGGTATTCTGTTTAAAGGAGACCTTGGTGGCTCACCTAATTAGTGCTCTGAACTAACTGTTCAGTTTAGTTCCAGATGCCAGCAATTAGTGTT